>JAVFBZ010035712.1:0-10855 GCA_032466195.1 Katharina tunicata
CTCATATTCTAGATCAATTCTCAGAGACAAGTTTCTAAATAGACCTGAATCTCGAGTTGTTCTGGATAACCTTAAGGTTTATCTCGAGAAAAGGCAATATGTGTGGCATGTAAATTGTGTATGTATTTTTGTCAGGAGTAATCACACTGGCACAGGGATATCGACTAATTAAAGCCGAGAAATTATCTCAAATTGTGTATGTATGTATGTATGTATGTATATTTGAAACATACAGACTTTCACTCCTAACCAAGCTTACAATCTATCCCCTAACCATTAAAATGGTTAATGTAAATCCATATCCTTAATTCATTATTTATTATGTATTGGGGTTCTACGGCGTACTTTAGGTTATTTCACTCATACAAAGACGTATATGTCCGCAAATGCTATACCAACCAGGTTTAACACACCTTCAGAATGCACCACAATCTTCTAAGGATTCGTCTACAAACTATTTAAGAATATACGCGTTGGCTTTAATATTTTCCAAAATAACATTACAAAACGTAATTAAATTCATTACACATGCAAGACAGATCCCAAATAAATAGTAACAAAGACAGTTTTATAAAAATTCAACAATGAGGATACTTTAATTAGTCATATCATATAGTACATATGTGTGGGCGTAAAGACAATGTGCTGGACATCAGTATCTGTAGAAGATTGAAGTCAGTACTCTGTACAGAGGTTTGAATCCGTTTTCTGTACAGAGGCTTGAATCCGTATTCTGTACAGAGATTTGAATCCGTATTCTGTACAGAGGTTTGAGTCCGTATTCTGTACAGAGGCTTGAATCCGTATTCCGTACAGAGGTTTGAATCCGTATTCGGTACAGCGGTTTGAATCCGTATTCTGTTCAGAGGTTCGATATTATTTTTTCAGTGCAAACGTTTAAAATCATTATCCTGTACAGTGATCAGAAAACGGTACTCCATAAAAAATAAAAATGTTGAAATCAGCATACAGTACATTTTGTTTATTTAATCAGGGTTATACGCCATACTAAAGGTCATTCCACTTCTATATCGGCATTCCAGACTTATGGGTAAAGGAAACCACCCTCAAAGACACTGACAATTTACAGGACTCAAAAAAGGCCTGTTGCCCCTTAGCTCAGAGAGCACCAGAGAACAGGAAGCTCTAGCCCAACTACCAGAGTCTAATATTAGCATTCTGTACAGAGGTTTGAAATCAGTACTCTCATACAAAATTTTAAAATCAGAATTTCGTACTGGGGTTTAAAATAAGAGGATTTGCAATCACTATTCAGAATAGAGGTCCAATCAGTATTCTGTACAGAGGTTCTGTAAAGAGGTTAGAAATCAGTTTTCAGTACAGGTTAGAAATCAGTGTTCAGTACAGGTTAGAAATCAGTATTCAGTACAGGTTTGAAATCAGTATTCAGTGAAAAGATTCAAAATCAGTATTCCATACAGAGGTTTGAAATCACTATTCTGAACAGAGGCTAATGTTTTACATTAACCGAGTCAATAACAAATAATCTACAGCAGTATATACACACACAGCGCCATCTACAGGTAAACAGCAGTGATATTTACAAACAGCCATTATTATCTCCCTTGTATACATATATATTTATATATATTAACACAACAAAAAACATAAACAGCTATTCATAAATTGATAAATTTGACAATTATTAATGAATGATGTCACATGATAAAACTGATGCTGCTGACGAGGGACAGATAAAACTCTACAAAAACAAATATTTCCACACTAGCAAAATGTCTAAAATCACCATCCTATAAAACAGTATTAAGAGTTTAAAAACGTAGTTCCTTATTGTCAGATTCACAGGCTCTTTCTCAAACTAGCCTGACACAGTAAATGTATAAATAATATTATGTTACAAATGAATGAATATATAGTGTGCAATTGAAATGATTATACTCACACTTTTTAATCCTGTTTTACTACGGTGCTAACGATATAAATAACAATATTACACAACAACAAATTGAAATGTCTACAAGACTACTGCTGCCCAAAAATGTGCACTAATCCTGGATAGTTGTCTCCCTTTAATGACACCGGAAACATAGATGTCGCTGTTCAACTCTTTCAGTTAAATAAAATTCAGCCATCTTGTTTCATAGAATTTAGTGCAAATAAATACTTCATGTGGACAAAGGCTATGCAAATATTTGTAAAGCCGTCATTTCTTGAGAAGTCAGACACAAATACATGATCGTTGATTAATTTTTATACACATATATCAAAACAGTGGAATTCACAACAGTTCTCGTGACAAAATCAGAAAGGTTTTCCCAATACAATTGACCGTCAGATCATATTTTCCGAACCACAGACTTTGACAGCTCTCAGCCTCAATCAGAGGTCTGTACGGCTAAATCACTCGTCAAACCATTTTGTGTGTTTTTTGTCTTGGCTGAACAGATTCTACCAATGTATTTGTTTCATTAATTATATCCAAATTCGGCTAAATTTACTTCCATGATTGCAACAAAATTTGTTTCGCTCATGATTTGATACACTAAATAAAAAGTGATAACATACTAAATGTAACATGTTCTTCATAAACATACTTACACACACATATCTGCAGTGGTAACATCTCCAAGTTTTGATAATTGTGATTACTTGTTTTTTTTAAATTGTCATTCATAATTATTCACAGTACTTTAGATAAACTAGATGTGTTTCCATAATATCAAGTTATTATTTGATTCTATAAAGTAGACAAAAATTTATTTCAAACAGAAGTTGGTCTCAATAAAATATTTATTTATTTAATTGTCAGATTAATTTTAACTCTGGGCGTAACACTTTCCAAAACAATTTGTCAGTGTTTAGTAAAAACTGCAAATCCATATAAAATTCACCCAAACCTCCTTACCATTAACACAATTAAAATTATTCCCTTTAAAAAGCAGTAAGTCATTAAATCATCTGTCATTTACAGTTAAATAAAATTCTAAAATGAAGCTGTTAGCAGATTAACTATAATAAAAACCATTTGGCAGAGGATTATAAAGCTTTGATTGGGGTTTAACGCCGTGCTTAAGGATATTTCACTCATATGATGGCCCGCCACTTTTAAGTACAATGACAAGAAACAAGACAAGGACAATACAAATGACAGAACGTCAATCAATCTGCAACCCTTTAGTTCTGAGAGCAAATAAAGAAAAGAGAATCTTTAGCATTATTATGTCAAGCACTGAACGTAATTGTAATTCTTGTATAAAATTCAATTGGTTATATTTTAAAAAAATGAAATCATCATTGGAACACTTGCACTCAAGATAAGTTTTTGGAATACACATGCAGTTATTAATTTAGTGTTAAGAACAAACAATGGTCGTATTGTGGATTTAAAAATTGCAAATATTTGTCTATGATATACATTTAAAACATTGTTTCTCAGTATCATTAGAGAAAATTTTCAGTAGCCAGACATAAGTAACTGCCAATTATAGAAGTGGGCTTAGGAACACGTTATCTAATGTGTGGCACAGACAGACAGACTAATAATGTAACTCAACAGTGAAACAATCTATTTTGCAATTTGTGATAATACATTAATTTGCACAGACTGTTCCATGTAGACCTACACGGATACAGAATTTACTTAAATCTGTTCTTATTTAGTGGGTTAGGGTAATGCTTGTTGTGCTTTAAGAATTATTTATCTATTTTTGTTTTAAGCCACATAATTGAAAAAATGTATAAAAATTGTGTAGACTTTAAGAAAGGTTTAAAAGTTTGCGTTTGTTAAGCCAGAAGAGTGCTTACTCAACAATAATGGGTCAGAAACTAGCAATAGTACCAGACAAAAATACTCCTTAACAAAGGAAAGTTCAGGTGACGATCAGTCAACGTTCACACCATAACCTGGAACAAATTTTTTCGACTTATTCCGGTTTGATTGATTGGTGTTTTATGTCAAGGGCCAAGGGTATTTCACGTATACGGCGGCAATGTATTCCAACAGAAAGCGGCCACAGTAACACAACCAAATAACGGTAAGTCATTTTAGTATTAGCTCCATTGGAAAGATAATGTTCCTCCTGTGCTAAGTAGGACCGTATGAATTTAAATACAAATAATGAGTCTTAATTAGAGCTACATGACAAACCCGCAAAATGTCCTGGATACATTTGAACGTTTTGGCCCAGGCTACCTGTCATGCTGATAACAAAGTAGAAGTCTTCATTACTTTTTACTTCTTAAACATAAGTCTTTGACAAAAATAAAATACAATTTGGATGTTAAACAATCCTGCCAAGAAACTATAAGAGGTAGATGGAATAAATGTCCGCAAAAGTTTTGAAAGTTTAACGATCTTTTGTGTTAAGTACAAGTACTACTGCCAACATATTTATTGTAGCTGGGGGAAACCTAATACAACATCCTCCACTGCTGACTTGCCTTTCTTGATATGTTTTTGCTGGATGTTACAAGTTACAAGTTTTTCATGGTATGTATTTAAATTTTTAATCAAAGCCGACATTATACATTTACTGTGCACATTGATAACACTCAAATGAAAGTATAACTCAAATTGGAAGCCTTTGTGGGAAAAGTTCCTTGAAACTAAAAAATACATTTTGACAAAGAGTTTAAAATCGTATAATTTTAGTTTAAAGTATTTTGTTGTTGCAAGATGTTAATATTGTGTGTCATTTAGAAAGCGATAATAAACAGTATTTTCTGGGTGGGGGGTGGGGGATAACACACTCAGATATAGAACAGATTTTAGTTCAGAACATTTTGCAGGCTGAGATCCATGCAGGAATTGAACCCACAGCCCTAAAGAGTCTGGTAACAAAGGCCAGCATTTAGATCATTGAGTTGTATGGCCTTCTGTATCTATTCAATTTAAGTTCTATCACTGAAGAACAAAAATACTCCATCAAAATGGTTCATGACAGTCACTGTATAATAGAGAATTATGATTGGATGCTGAAATGGTACTGAAAAGGGATGATTATATTCGACAAATACCGTACTTCACCCTTAAGTTCAACAAGAACAGAGATTTTTTTTTATACTTTTAAGGTGGTTTAAATATTATACTACATTCTAACAGAATTGGCATTAAACCCATTCCACAACAAAACCAAAGATAATCTCTATGATTTTCTTGTCTTCAGATGAAAAAATGTCAATAAACTGCTGTTTTATAGGTAAATTCTAAACAAAATTGAAGGTGAAATATAGTTCAATGAGCGCTACAGATTTCACATCGCACAAAAATTAGAATCTGCTTTACCATGTCTTTTCTTTAACATTTCATCCAGGGTATATACAGTACACACAGATACAGGGGAGATCTATTGGAGTTTAAAACTGTAAATTTAAAAACAACCACTAGACCAGTCAAGAAACTGTTTTCTCAGAGGCCTGAGATTGACTGGAATTATAAGAATATGTCAAAGCCTAGCCAAGTCTTAACAGTAGCACATTATCCATTTCAACTTGAATCACATTGTTATTAATAAGAACATGGAATACAGAACATTTATCTTACAAATTGTGATAAATTTTGACTATGCAGAAACAATTCTTCATCAGCTACCCATTCCCAACACAATATCGTCCATCAGGTCGTCGTCATCAATGTCTACCAAGCCGGGACTAGCTGACCCTGAATTTGACGGGGCTTTAAACACAGGGGAAGCTGCTGGAGAATAGCGAGGTAACTTCAAAGGGGAAGGGCCAGGGGACACTTTTTTCACTGAGGGCAGTTCTGCACTGCAAGGTGTAGCCACAATGTCCAATTTGGAATGAGGAGAAGGGCTTACAGGCTGAAAAGAGTTACTTTTTGGTGTTGTAGGACAGTCGATAACAAGGTCACTGCCCGGGCTACTAGCTTCACTGTGGGGACTAGACACTTGTCGTCCAGTACAGTTGTGCCCAGAGCTAGTCCGTAGTTTTTTAGCCTTAGGAGAAGAATGCTCTGTTCTCACACTATCACTTTTCACAGCAGAATTCCCTGTTTGATTTTTACTGAAGGGCAAGTCTTTCATAGCAGGAGACTTGCATTCGCTAGCACTAACAGTATCAGAAGTTTCTCCATTGCACTGAGAATACAAAATTGACTGCACAGAAATTTCACTGAGATTTGTAGATTCACCTGCCCTTTTAGCAAAACCTATTTTCTCCTGATTTGAAGAATCACTATCCTCTAGAAGCAAACCCGAAAGCAATGAACCAGGTTTTGCTGGCTGGTTACCCCCAACAGCTTCCTGAGCAATTGTGGGTATGATTTTTGGCGAATTACTGGACTCCTGAGTATACTCTAACTGCAACCTTTCTAAGACAGGAATTTTGGCCGTTTCCTCTGCAGATCTGTGTTCTTTGTCTTCTGTCGGAGAAGCGGGAGTCCATGTATCAAAATCAACCCGACCTTCAGACTTTTTCTCAACAGATATGGCACCAGAGAACAGATTTTCACCAGAAGAAGAATAGAGTTTGTCAGAACTTGCTTCTGAATCCTTAGAAGACAATCTATCACTAGACCCATTCCTTGATAAAACTTTTGCAGATTTTACTTTCTGCACATTCTCTGATGGCTGAGTTCTATTATTTTTGTCTGAACTTTGAGAAACTTTGTCCTTAACACGAGAAGAACTGTTAGAGTTTGCGGAAGAATTTGAGCTGTTTTTTGAGACAAATTTATTATTGGCAGAAGTGTGAACAACCGACGGACTTGTACCAGAAGTTTTACTTGAAACACTAGCAATTTCGTAATTAGTCAAAGCATTGCTTTGTGAACTACTGCCAACATTTGACGAATTACTGTTGGAAGTTTTAGAAGAGTTTGCACTGGAATTACTTCCCCCTTTTTGAATAATATTGGCACGGACACTAGATTTCTGAACAGAACTTGTATTATTGTGAACTTTTTGATTAGTCTTGGGACTGTTTCCAGATTTCTGATTCAAACTGGTGCTACTTCCCAGTTTCTGATTCCCACTTGGGCTGCTGTTATATTTCAAACTTGGACTACTGATGGATTTCCTGCTCTGTGTGCTGCCAGAAGATGACACCCTTAATAAGCTATTGGTTTGATGCTTACTGCTAGGGCTTTGACTGTTGCTTAGCCCAGAAGAACTGGACTTTACAGAATGTCCAGTACTTTGTTTACTGTTTGTATTTTCAGTTTTACTTTTATCATCTTTGCCATTCCTGCTAGAAGTACTCCCTAACACAGATTTTTTGTCCCTTTCATAACTGGAGGAAGAATTGGATTTGCGCTGCGTAGATTTTTCTGAAGACGAATCAGACCGTGACTTATGAGGGTGGTCCGCTTTGTCTCTCTTGGGACTGTCTTTCTGAACACTGGATAGACTATCACTTAAAGTTCTATTTTTCTCTCTTTCTAAATTACTTATAACCTTACTTGATGGCACAGCAGTTGGTGATTTTGTGTGAGACTTGCTCAAGGAGTTCGTAGAATTACTCATCTTATTCACACCGGATTGTTGAGAGACAACCGCAGCTAGAACTTTAGCTCTAGAATTCCCATCAGCCGGTGTGTCACTTACAGGGCTTGAATTCACAGATGTGGATTTGGTCAATTTATCAATCACAGCAGACAAAGATCCTTTTCTAAATCTGCCTGGCGATTTGATTTTGTTAGCAGAGGTAGAATTAGCAGACACAGGGGCTGAGCTAAGCACCAGATTTGGAGGAATGCCAGATTTGTTAGTGACAGTAGGGGTGGAGGGTGTTGTTTGTGCTGAGTTCGTGGACACTGAACCCGAAAGAGTCCCTATGATGGGAGTTGGGGACCTAGAAGAGTTCCGAGAAGGGGATAAGTGTGGGGATTGTGTATTAAGTCTGCTAGATGAAGCACTAAGAACAGACGCTGACTGAGGAGAGGCCTGAACATTGGACCCTGGGGATTTAGAAGAGCTACTCACGTTAAGTGATGCTCCACTAGATGGAATAACTATAGGTTTTAACTTTATTGTGGGTGTTTTGGTAATAAGTTTTGAGTCCGCCTTGCTCACAGTGATGCTCTTTGAGGAAGATCTTTGACTGGATTTATGCGATGACCTCTGAGAACTGCTGGAATAGGACTTTGATGAGCTGTGGTTTGTCTGTTTGCTACTGCTTGAATGAAGTCTAGGTTTTGACAAATTCTGGCTTAGCTCTTCCCTTTCAAGAATTTCTGATCGGCTAAATGAGAAAGCATCATCAATAGGGATGCTTGCCTGGGAGGATTTGCGAGGTGAAGGAACTACTTTCGTAACAGATGGACCTTTTTCTGGTGAAGAGGTCTGCACTGTGACCTTTCCACCTGTTTTCGTGATTTTCAACTTTGGCATCTTTTTCTTATCGTTTAAGCCAGGATAATCTACAGTAGCGGAATAAAACAAATCTTCCTTTCCTGCAGAATGCCTCTTAAGATCTTCCAACTTTTTCTTCTTTTTCTCTCGTTTATGTTCGTCCTTTTCTCGTTTTCGTTTGGCAGATTCACTATTACTTGAGTGTTTAGGTTTCTTGGATTTGTCGATCTTGTTGCTGCGACTGTTTTTCTCAGCACTGTGGGAGCTTGGAGATTTTGAACTTGGAGAATAGTTGGGAGTTTTTGAGGGGGAAAAGCTTGGAGTTTTGGGTGAAATGGATGAATTTAACAAAGGAGAGTGACTTCCTTTGAGGGCAGAAGAATTATAGGCAACTGATGTAACTGCCATTGCCAAACCTCCCCTGTTGCCATCTAAAGGACTGTCTTTGTTATTTTTTGCATTACTTTTGGTATTTTTAGACAAATCTAACACTTGTAACGGAGATGATACACCCCGCCCTTCAAGCTGTCTTGTGGAAATCTTCATTTTTAAACCCTGCCCTTCATGGTCAGGTTTTAACCAGTTTTTATTAGTTGCAGACAACGGATTAGAAACGCTGCATTGCTCAGAGTGTTTCTTCCCTGATGAAGGTTCACTTTCTGATTTTCTTTTAGCAGTATTAAGCACATCAGAGTCACATTTTTTCTTAGTTGGTGATGGACTGTCCCTATCGCCTTTTGATAAATTACTACCACTAGCTTCTGATTTCTTTTTACTGACGCTGATTGTATCATTTTCTAGTTTCTTTTTAACATAATTCGAATCAGAATCAGATTTTTTCCTGCTGCCTTGCGGCACATCTGAAGAATGACTTTCACTTTTTTTCAACAAAGTTTCACTTTCAGATTTTTTCTGAGTCGGACTATCACCATCAAGAAAGGTATTTTTATAAACAGAATCACTTTCCGATTTTTTTCTAGAGAGGCAACTGTCACTTTCAGATTTTCGGCAAAACACAGAATCGTTTTCAAGCTTTCGTCTCTGAAGAATAGGCAGATCACATTCAGAATTTTTCCACGTATTTAAAAGTTCGATGTCTGGTTTCTTCCACACATGACTTGGAGAATCGGATTCAGTTTTCACTTTAACCTGCGCAGCAGATTCTGAAGTTTCGCTGAGCCTTCTTTTAATCCCTGCACTGCAGCCGTCATGTGTATATTTTGAGGGTTGTGAATCTGAAAGAGAAGCTTTCTGTGCTTTACACACAGAAGAAGAACTGGATAACTTTGAGGCCATTTCAGCCACAGGGTTTACGCCGACACCAAAAGCAGACGCGTCACAAGCATCCCAACCCATTTCTTCTGAGCCATTATCCGTGACACTTTCGGAAAAGTTTGTGTCTGCATTCAAAATGTCTGTATCAAATTCCATAATTTCAGAATGTTGCGATACAGAGGACTGTCTGCTCATGGAACGTCTCAGTTTACTGCTGACAGTTTTATTTGTAAACAGATCTGGATCAATGGGGCCATCTGATTCCACAGGGTCCGCCCATAGATCAGAAATAGAACCCCTTTTTGATCCTACATTATCTTTTGCTTCCCACTTTAGCCCGCCATCAGTCAAAATGTCGACATTTTTCACAATATTCCCAACCTCTGGACTCAGAGAAGGTTCAGTCAAGATTGGGGATTCACTTTTTTTGCTATCCACTATGATTTTATTTACAGCGTGTGCAAGTTTGCTGACGTGTGACTCATCTAGGAAAGGAGACTCATTGTCAGTGAGATCTATAACGGGAGTGGTGAGCCCGCCACTCGAGGCACTCAACCTCACATCCAACGGTGATGGAGTTTCCAACTCAAGAGACCTGTCGCTAAGACCATCCTCACTCGGACGGTGCTTGGGACTCCAAGTTTGAATAGGATCTGGCTTTCGTTTTCGAGTCTTTCTTGGCTTTGTCTGATTTGTTTGTGGCAACGAGGACACAGTCGGTGCTTGGTCATGTAACAATTTTGATAACACAGGACTGTCTGAATCCTTTAGTCCAGTTTCCTGATCTAGGAGACTTGCTAACATTGGGTTCTTGGCCACTTTCTCTGCCTTGAGAGTGTCAAGTAGTTCTGGGGAAGCACTAGAGGGATCTAAGAGAGCTGGATGCTCATAGTCATTGAGGGAACGCTGTTGATGGAGGTGGGGGAGAGGGGCACTGTTTTGATGGTGTAATGAACGGTTTGAGACTGCGCTATAAGGACGAGGAATGATTAAAGGAGGCACTGGGCGCATATGTCTTGGTCTTTGGGACATCTTCAGTTGATCCTCTGCCATGAGTTTCTTAAGCTGTCCTGTAACTTTCATCAGCATTGCTCTCAAGGTCACAGGGATTGATAAACACCTGAAAACAAAAAAACAAAAAATTTTATATAGATTTTTGCATAAATTTCAATCAGCTTGACAGGAAAAAACAGCTTGAGTCCTCCATATGATTATTTATCATATACCTATAGCGCAGACTCGCAGGATACAGAGCCATCGGATATTTATCCATATCTACATCCTCTGAA
>JAVFBZ010035723.1:0-10855 GCA_032466195.1 Katharina tunicata
AACTGGTAATCAGTGGACTGACGGGGTATTGGTTGTCTAACTCCTGACAATATAACTGGTAATCAGTGGACTGATGGTGTATTGGTTGTCTAACTCCTGACAACAGCGCAGTCTGATTGCTGCTTAAACTTAGCTCAGCTTCAGTTTCTAGATTTCATTGATATGATAGCACACCATCCTAATAGGTGAAGTAAACCACCCTGAACAACACAGGCAACAGAGAAAACAACACAGGAGAGGATGTAGAACAGGATGCCACAAAGAAATCACTTTCCTGATGTGCTTCCAGCCAACTAGACACTATTTGTGTATTATATCACCATGGTAGCCACATTCACCATAAGGTCATGCTGGACCCTTTGATAAATCTTTAGAGAAATTAATAGCTTTCCAGAAATAAGCCTTTAGAAATTAAAATTGGCTTAAATCTGAAATGGCTGAAAAAGGTTTTAATTAAGTTTGTCGAGTGGTTGGTACATGTACTTGATTGGGTTTTGGTCTCTCAATGGGTGGTTGATTGGTTTGTTTGTTTGTTTGATTGGTGTTTAACGTCGTACTCAAGAGTATTTCACCTATATGACGACTTACTAATTTGCGTTGACGGTGTATGGTGGAAAACCGGGGTGGTGCTTGATTGGAAATCAATAGATCTATTGAGTATCATATATGGTAGAATACACAATGACCAGATCGACTTCATTCAGTCTCTGATCAATATAATCAGAGGCAGGTCTTGACTAGTGCAACTATCCTATTAATCACTATTAAACAACTTGTCAACAGACTGGAACAAGTTTATGGAAAACTAAATTAATATTTCCAAAAATAATTTCAAATTCAAAATAAGTTAGAATACTTATATGTTAATAAAAGCAAATCATTTTTTTTTCAATTTTGAGCAGAGATGGTCCAGCAAGACCTTAAGCTAGTTAAGACTTCAAGAAAGTATCCCTTTTAAGCAAGCTATGAAAACAGAACAAACAAAATAAGAAACTTGATGCTAAAACCGCCCCTGGATAATTGTCAAATTTCCCAAGAACAATAAATAAAAAATTTCTCTCCAAATCATATATAAGACGCATATATTATTTTCATAATGTCTCCCAAAGACATGGGATTTCACTTGAAGTATGGTAGTATATGGTTTGCACAGTTTTCCAGGGGTGGCTATAACAACTAGATTTCCTAAGAAACGTACACCACTGCACAGGAGGCTCTTGTCAGCCAGCAGCAGAATGTCAACTTAGTTAGTGATTACAAAGATCAGATCCTCTGTTATGTGGGCATCGTCGCCTTACGATGAACCATGAGAAACGGGTTTTGCATGCCAGTACTGGGGATCTGTTACCTTTATATAGTATTATTCCATGCAGTAAACAGATAATCTTACCATCTTTGAGAAATGGGACTATTTTGGATTCTCCTCTTTTAGTCACAGACGGCATTGCAAGAATAGGTTTACCCAGCCCATCTAAACTGAGTGCTGCTCCACGAATGAAGTCAACCTGTCCTCCAACCCCTAAAACAGCCAAGAAATTAATTTAAACAAAAGACCATTTACAGAATTTTTATTTCTGAATTGGTAGAATCTTGTTTAACACAGTACTCAACCATATTTTATTCCAATGAAGGCAGACCCTTCTTATACACTGTAGGTGAAATCACCCTAAATGTCCGTGATAAGCAGCATTATTACCCGTCAGAGTAATTTGTTTGCAATCTGATTGGTCAACTGCTATCCCCATAGGATTTTGTATTAGGTTACTACAGGCATCTATTAGTTTACGAACTTGGCAATCTGCCAATGAACGCACATAGAATGACGTTAGGATTAATCCCATCCGACAATCTACCAATGACGTCACATAGAATGACTTAAAGAATAGACGCCTCTAACCATCTACTAATGATGTCACATAGAATGACGTGAAGAATACATGCAGTTTGGAAATAGGCGGCGCTGTACACGCTTCACAATTAGGTCAATCGTATTAGGTCAGTACACAGCAAAAGTAAATCAGTTCATTTGCCGCTAAATCCACTGAGGGTACAGATTTTTTCATAATATTTGCGAACGCAATGGCTCTTCAGGGTAATAAAATAGTTATGACGTTTGTTGGAGGGTACATACGAACTATTTACATGATCAGTTTGCTAATATCGGTCTCGAGTGATATTTAAAAACCGACCATGTAAATACTTCGTATGCACCCTCCGACAAACGTCATAACTAGTAATGTAACAGGACAAGGTGCAAATCAAACTCCTCAACAAATCGGCTTCCTGTTGTCCTGCAGCTCCGAGTGCCCCCTTAACACATCCATTCTGAGAGATTGTATCCCACAACTGAAGGTCGTGAGTTAGAATAACCTTTGCAAGGTCAGCCTGATATAAAACAATATGTCACCTGTTCTAAGCCAAGGGTTCCCCCAAAGTTATGAAAATATTTTTATACAAATATATATATACAAAGTATGAGAACTGCGCATTGCACAGTGAAATGAACAGCATGCCTGCTTTGTTGGAATACTTTGTGTTGGAGTTATACATCTATGTACAAGGGCTGTACGGGTGACCCATGTACATGTATGACTGAGGAGGCCTCTTGAATAAATCACAGAATAAAATTCAGACAACAAATTATATTTTGGTTTATTGTCAATTGTTCAGAAGTGAATGGTCAATAAATGTTTATTGTTTATTTGTTTGATGTTAGACCAAAGATGACAAATTGCACATCATTGGGCAGCGTTTGAGGAGGAATACTGTGCGGAATCACTAAAACCATGGACCTTGTCATGGTACATCTAGATGACGTACTTACCCACACAAATGTACAATTATTGGTGGGCTACATGTACACTGGTGAAATCACAAGTGGGGATCTTAGGATCTTAGATCTTTTGTTTAAAATTTGTTGTTTGTACTTTGTTCTCAATGCTGTTTTATTTATATACCACGTTATCCGTGCTTCGTGTAGAAGAAGCCTCCTTAAATCCACCTTGCCAATGGTTGGTTTGTTTATTTGATTGTACAACATACTTAAGGTTATATCACTCACATGACTGTGTGTCAACCCTATGGATGAGTGACCAAATTACGTGAAGTTACTTCAGTGTTAGCTCTATTTGATAGATAATGTTCCTCCAGTGCTAAAAGTAAATTTTCCCTAGAGGTATGCACTTTGTACCACTCCGCCACCAAGGCCCATCTGTGCACATACCTGAGTAGATCCTGGTTCCAATGGAGTCCGCCACCACCTGTCCTGTCAGGTCCACCTCGATACAAGAATTAATGGCTGTCACCTTAGGGTTCTGACATATAATGGCTGTTGAGTTCACAAACTCTATGTCACACATCACTGAAAATATTTTTTTGTAAATTTGAAACATGAGTGAACCAGGAGTTCATATTAGCATTCTATCCATAAAGAATCAATTCATTCACCAAGATTACAGGACTTCCACTCTCGAGTATTTATCTTTAATACCTATTAGAATATATTATCTTAATATGTTTTTAAAGCATAACACATACTGAAAATCAGAGCCAAAATTTGGTAAAATCTAATCTGAAAATCAGGGCTTTATAATGAGCTAAACCATTTCTCACTGGAATATGCAAATATGCTTTTGAAGCAGCTGGCAGAAGCAGCTTGATGCTGTGGTACCTTCTTGAGTGAAGAGTTCTAAAATGGTGCTCAACGGGTCAAGTGGATGGAATCTTCATTGATTTTGTGCTCAGCTAACTGTGTGCTCAAAACACATTGGAGCAAAACTCAGGTGAGAACTACATGTATCAAAGCTTAAATATTTTTCATTTTTTATACTTTTCAACTATGAGAACTTTTCCTTTCGTTTTCACATTTTTCCACGCATGAAATGACTTGCTTTGTGTATTATGTCAAATTTATGATTATTTCATTTATATTTTATCAGCTCTAAACTTTGACAGTAAACAGAAATAATACATTTATAACTATAAAATGTGAAGTGTCTTTTGTAAAACATTTGTTCTAAAGAACACCTACATGTATTATGTATTTTTTGCACAAATGTTTTTGTTATTTTCAATTTACTTCTTAATAAAATGGGTTTCTATGTAATTATTTGATTTTATCCATTTATCTCTCACTCCATGTATGTCACTACCGTATTATTAGAATCCAAGGAGTGAAAAGCTATGCTCATAAGAAAGGGAAAGAAAATGATAGCCAGCTTAACACTGAACCCATAGAACAGCAGGACAAAAGGAAACGACTGCCACCCATCCACAACTATTCCTCTTACGGTCTTACCTACAAATGGGTTATCATTCAGGAAGTCATAAAGACGTTTTGATCCGATAGCAAACCCAGAGACGACCTTTCCAGTTTGGATGACCTTGCGGGCGTTGGTTATTGCACCACAATGAACTAGATCAATGATCCCATCACTGATCATCTCAGAGTGAACCCCAAGGTCACGGTGAGTTTTCAAGGATGATAAAACAGAATCAGGGATACTACCAATACCTGAAAAGCAACAATAATTGCAATATGTAGTCAGAGATTTTTTAAGAAAAATTAAAGTGTACATGTATATACATGTATGTTCACTTGATTTATACACAGAGGGCATATTAAATTTACTGTTATTCAACGTCATACTCAGGGGTATATTCACTTATATGATGAATTTGCAACAGCTAGTGTATGATGCAAAACCAAGAAGAAACCTTGTATAACGCAACAACATTTTTGTCAAAAATAATGTTTTAAGTCTGTTACTGTTGATCAAAAAAGAAAATAAAAACCAAGTTAGTATTGTAAAAACAGGACCAAAGAAGATTGATAACATTTGAAATACGCCTGCAGTAGGTATTTTGAATAAACATAAGAACACAACATACAGCACTCTTTCATGTTTCATTTCAGCTTAAATACACAAGTCTGATAATGATTGCTTGATTCAGGTTATTTAACTGACAGCACTCCAACCCAATGGGCGAAATGAATTTCTCTCAACTACACTGGCAGCAAACACTACAACACAGGACATACACAGGACATCAAAAAGGACAACACTTCATAATGCATGCTACTTCAATATAGCTTACAGCTCCCACAGCGGAGATTCAGAAGTCAGACATGCATGACCCACACATCCCATACTACTTTTCATGATGTACTGACCCATTTGTAAGGTGGCCCCATCTTGGACTAGGTTCTCCGCAATTAATGCACCAATAGCCGCCTCCTCCTTTGTGGCTGGTCGAGCGGGTCGTGACGGAAGTGGAGTGTCGTCCTCGACCATGGAGTCAAAATGAGACATGTGAATTGCACCGTCACCAAAAGTACGCGGCATGTTTTTATTCACCAGTCCTAAAATAACACAAATGAAAACACATTAATAAAACGATGTCATAAAATAGAAATTAAAAAGTAGTAATACTAGTATCTAAATAAGTAGGGGTCAGTGAGAAAATTGTTGACGTTATCGTTTAAAACTGTACATGCCACTAAAACAAGTTCAAACATTTAAGAAATCAAATCAGTCTACCAAAGTCTGTAAAGATATACATCAATGAGTATATTGTCAAAACAGTGACTGGCATGGCTGAATGATGTTTAATCTCGTATTAGTTCACCATGTTGTTTTAAGTATACCCTAAATGCTCGACAAATTCGACCCCTTTACAACTTTTATAACTACATTTTATGCAAAGGGTAAGAAGGTAGACATGCAATTTTGAAATTTTTAAGAAGTTCAGGCTTTAAATTACAAGTAAATATAAGTTTTAGTTCCAAATTCTCATGTAAACATTCAATAAATTACTTAAAGTGTCGGCCCTTAGAGGTCGAATTTGTTTAGGATTTAGGGTACACTGTAGGTCAAACCTGTACTGCTGTTACTTGGTGGAAAACTGAGAAGAAACCTTTCAAAAGTTAGCCCACAATCTCTGCAGTGTAGTACACAGATATTGACGTGGTCCCCATTATGTAAGCATTTACACATTCACCACACATGTACAGCCAACAGAATAAAATTTAACCTCTCAGAAAGATCTTTAGAAGCTTAGACATACATGTTACTTTATACATGTCAGGGTCCGAAATGTTGTCAAATTTTTGAGAAGCAAAAAATTGTATAAATTGCTATGCAAAATGATTTTTGTGTAGCAACGACTGGTGATTGGGTAGCAGCTTTTTTTATCTACTTGATGTATGTGTAGGAAAATTTAACATTTTTTTTTCTTATTTATAATATAACCCAATATTTTTTGTTGTGGATATTTATTTATTTATAAATATATCTTATTATTAGTTATAAATATTAAAACATTTTTTTTTTAATTGGGCAATTGGTTTGGGCTTCGTAAAAAGAAAATGCGTACAATTTAAAAAAGAAAGAGTTTCAGCTAGGACCAATGGTATACTATACATGTACATTCAAAAATAAAATTGATAAATATTGATGAAATTTTCGGCAATATTTGACAGCATCATCTTTGTCTACAAATCTAGCATCTTTGTCTACAAATCTAGCAGTAGTTCGTTTCCATATTGAACAAAGTATTTTATCCAAGGGTTTAATTTTACCCAGTTAGCACCAGTTTTTTCGCTTACTTTTAAAATCAGCAAATAAAATGCCTTCTGCTCGCCGTTCATCAGGATTTGACAATAAAAAGAGTTACTTCCCTTGGATGTATAACAGAGCCGCTGCCCTCCACTTCCGTTTTAAAACGAAAACTAACTCCAGCTGACAACAAGATAACTAAATTACCAGCTTGCACATGCATACATGCCGTTTTAGAAACGTTTCTTTGCATCTAGGTTTATAACAATAAATAGCGTTACAAAATCGAGAATGTATCGCAGAGAGCTCTATTTCTATCACAAAATGCGATGCGATGCCGGACATTTCGGGCCCTGCATGTATATATTTTTATCCCTGTTACTTTCTACAATGTACCCCAAAAATTAAATATCGCATGGAGTTTCCAAAGTTCTAAACAGCTATTAAGTTGGCTTTCAAATGTCCCTTAGCTCAGACAGGTCTAGGCTCTGGGGCAGGTTTCTCAAAGCCTTTCGCAAATTTACACACACTCTGTTACAATGACGCCCAGTGGTGGAGGTATTGTGTTGTCACAACAACTGAGAGTCCATACCGTCACAAAGGCTCTGTGAAACTGGCACCTGGAGACTTAAAATGTATACCATCAACCATATAGAATTGAATGTAGAAACAATAATCTAAAATAAAATATGAGCATACACATGAAGTCCATACAGTATTAATTCCTTCCAGCCAGAACAATAAATATCTCACTTAAACACGTTTGCACAGGAAGCAAAATTGATTTACATAATCACAATATTTCTGATAAAAATTAAAACCGAGACAGACTGATATAAATGTCCGGTAGCAATTTTTTTCTAAATCTGGCTTACCTATGATATATTTAGCGTTTTGAATGGCGGCTCTGGTGCAATCAACACTAACTCCTAAAGTACAGAATCCATGTTTATCTGGAGGGCTGACTGTGATCAGCGCCACATCCAAATTCAATATCTTTCTTCGGAACAGCAGAGGAGTTTCTCCCAGGAATATCGGTGTATAATCTGCTCTGCCGGTGCTTATGGGATCTCGACAGTTCCCACCGGTAAATAAGGAATTACTTCTGAAGATTCCTGCAGAAATTAAGAAAAACAAATTATCACTTTTTTAATGTCACAAGGTTGATTCTTCAAAAGTCTTAGAACCAATTAATGATCTTGATTTATTCTCACAGACAATTTGTCCATAGTTTTCATGCTACTACAATGTATCTACTTGCGTCAGTTAACAGCACTTGACAGTGCAAAGATTTCTAAGGTATGGGTCACATTTCAATTGTTGTCTCTAAATTTATTTAATTTTTTTAAATTATTTGATTGGTGTTTAACGTCAATTAGGTATTGCCGGTGTATGGTGCCTATTGTCCACAGGGGGAATCAAACCTCAGATTTGACCTCAGCTGTAATAATTTCATTTCAAAATAGTTCAGTTCAAATAATTAGAGGGTTCAAATAGCTAAGAGTTAGCCATGCTTGATTTGAATCGCTACCAGTAATTGCTAATTGGATGAGAAGTTTGGCCCTTCCATACCCTCACATTCAGGAGCGTTATAAGCCCCAGGGCCCTCTGTGTGTATGTGTATACACTCCACATCCTTCAGTTTGTCTTTAATCCCATATTCCACCATGGCATCGATCAATTTCAGCGGAGTAGCAGCAGCTCCGTGAATGTATACTCTGTTTCCTGGAAGTAAAGAGAAAGTAATGTATTTATTTTCATAGTACTTTACATGTCATAAATTTGATTTATTCATTTGATTGGTGTTTAATATCGCTCACAAGAGTATTTCACTTATATACGAGGACTTTGCATAACCAGTGTACATTTATGGTGGAAAACCAAGCAGAAACTAACTCATGATTTCCGCAGCTATCAGAAACTTCCCTTACACAGAGAGTTCAATTACTATCACTGAGGCAAACAATAAAGTTGATGAGGATGAAAAGTGTATTGCGCACATCTCATTTAAATGGCAAAGGAATTCTTTACTATACATGTATATATAATTTGGTCATGCATGATGTAGTAGTTCATTAACTTCTTTATAGATCTTTAATTCAACTGTCTTATACTTGCAGAAATGGGAGTACTGCTTTGACCACCTCTTGCAACTGGACCTAGTATCGTAGTATACTAGTATATTAGCTAGTACCAGAATTAACTCTCCTATGATATTTAATATTTTTTGACATATTATAGAACGACCTATAAAATGTCAAAAAATATTAAATATTGTCCTGAGAGTTACTGATCCTGGCACTATAGTAGGCCTATTAGCAGGTCCAGTTTGGTAGACTAAATTATGTCCTGATTATATTAGCCAGAAATCAAAAAGAGGGAGTCTCAAATAACTATTCACATAAACAGAATGTCTTATTTGTCATTTTCCTTGCCTTTCCCATGATAAATTTTATTCAAATGGCTTCATGGGAGTTTCAAAGAAAGAGAACCCTCGATCTCTGGCTAACACTATGCTCCTGATAATGATTAATTTAATTCTTTATAACAGTTACTACAGTGGAACTTAATCGTGTAAACTAGAGCAATGTCAGATAGAATTCTAGTCCTAGAATCTGGACTCACCCTCATACCAGAAGGCTTACTATAGGTATGACTATGGGCTCCGAATTCCGCGAGCTATTATAATTCATGCATGTAATCGTTATTGTATGCCTACGTGTTGCATAAGTTAATCATATCCGTTACCGATATATAAATATATGTAGACGTAAATATTTGTCTGTGATTTCAGGCCAGGGATCTCTGGCTGACCCACATTTTCTGTTTGGAGTCTCCTAAACTATTAAAGCTTGGACCAGCCCTGGGTGTATTTTTATACATGTCCCAGTTCTTTGGTCCCATACTGGCCAATGAACCTATATATATTATAGATCAGCTGAACGCTTATAAAGAATGATCGAGGTAATAAAAATGTACCTGATTGTATCGCTTTGACAGCCTCTTCAGCCGTGGTCCATGTCGGTGTCCTGTCAACTAATGGATGAAACGGCTCAGGAGAATATAAATAAAATGTTCTTTTAACTGAAATCGCCGCAATGGTCTTTTCAGCCACAGCTGGAAGTCTTGATAAAGTCCTTGCCGCCATATTAACAAAACGTCAAAATACCCCGCCAGTGTTTTCGATGCAGTCGGTCACCTTGAACTACTCACGGGGATAGTTCTCTTCAATTGATTTAATTATCTCTGCCACACTCGATAACTTATATATTTGAAAACAGCTGGTATTTCATCCTTGATAATTAATTAAGCTGGATTATTATTGAATTTAAACTGTTGTAGGGATTATCTATTCATATAATGTGCTCAAATTAAAAATAACACAATAATTTTAACCTTGGGTCAAGCAGAGGTATAGAAAGAACCTGTTGGCCTGATTTAGGAGGGCGTGGCTTTCTTTCACTTTCATAATCATATCCTTAAAAATACTCTGTCTTGTTGATAGCTCTGTTCACAGTACAGATTGAGTATATTTTGGTATTAGCTTTGGGTAAATTTTAAGTATATTACGTCATACATTAAACAGCGATAACTTTTGGGGAAATTTTGAACCGTCTAACAAAAGGGAGACCACTCTAAATCTGAAAGTGATATTCGCGTCGCGGATCTATGACAACGCGGACGCGAACAGACTGGTAGGTCAAACATTTTGGATAGTTTTACAACAATAACTGATAAATTGATCGATCTTCATGTGGCTATTGGACTACAACTTTTTTGTTTAATGTTGACAAGACTTCTTTGTAAATTTTGAGCCTATCAATGTATTGATTTTGATGTAAAGGTTAATATTAGGAAGACTGAAAAGCGGAATGCTCGAAAATTGAACCCTTCTCAGAGTGCACGGTTTTTACCAAAGTAAGCGTGGAAGTAGTGGGAATAATTTTTTACATTTTATAGGACGGAAAAATTATTAAAAATTAATAAATATTATAGGAGAGTTACTTCTGGCACTAGGGTGAAAGCTGCAACTGAACCGACAGACCTATCTGTACATGTACCACTGTCTATATTTACAGGAAAGGCCTGGAAGAATATTTGTAGACATTAGGCAAATTGAGGAAAATAAAGGGCTTTAAAGGTCATATGTATAATAAGCTTATATATTATTTTGTTATATTAGGCTGTGGATAGATGATACAGAACTCTGCATCTTTAAGCCTAGCGTAGATCGGCCTTGCGACTCGCTGCAACTGGGTTTCTGCGACTGACTGCAACTGGGTCACGACTCGATGCGA
>JAVFBZ010035743.1:0-21692 GCA_032466195.1 Katharina tunicata
GGACAACATAGCAATGCATTGCTCCACAAAATTTCATTCATGTATCTTTGTTTTCCGCTGATCTACACGTCCTTGAAATACCATCAAATTTACATTGATATTTGGGTTTTGCGTTTTGGTTTAGCACAGTAACTGATACATCTTCTTATTCTGTTTATTGTTTATTTGTTTATTGTCCGGTGTTAGACTAACAGGTATATCAGTCTGAATTATAGATCGCTGGTTCGCCCTATTGTGAAAGGAAATCTCGGAAAACCCAGAGAACTGTGACCTGTAGCGGGTAAATCAACCCACATACATGTACATATATTGTCGGGTGAAAGTTTGAAGCCGCGAACTCGCAGGTTATGGGCGGATCTATCAAACAAACACGTACACTCTGAAATTGTGCGCTTCACACAACTTTGCCACGGAGGCCACCGTCTACTATACCAAATAAATAATGTATCTTACATTATCTCAATAATGAACCGAAACGTTAAAAGGAGGTTTTGACATGACATTTATATTTCTGCTCGTTTTTGAGAGTTGGTCACCTCTCAAATAATAGCTGTATCCATGCATGGAAACCCTACTATGGAAGCCTTACTTTGATGATTTTTATAGAGCAAAGAATTGGTGATATGGTTTAACATTTGAAAGCCTTGACATTACAAAGCCGTTATTAATGTGACTGTTAATGTTAAAAAGTCTGCTTGAACACAACAAAGCACGATTGTTTGAACCAAAGAAACAAAATATGCAAAGCAACCAATGCAATGAAAAATGCTGTTTTTGAAACTTAAATTAAATATTTAGTCAAATCATGAATTTATTCTATGAGGAAGTGTAAAGACCTTTTTTGCGATGTAATATATGCGACGTAGAAGCCGTGCAGCAAAACTAACTGTCAAGAAAACATCTGTTTCCTGGAAGAATATATTTAACAGTCAGCTATTCTTCTTATCGCCACCCACCTAGCAGCCGAATAGACTGCCTTGGAATATTGATGATATGCTGTACATTATTGTGGACGCTGTAAGGATAGTCACAAGTATGGATTTTTTTTATGTTCATTTGAGGATCGGCCTGATGTGATCCATTCAGAAATAAGGGATCTGCTCGCATTACCCCTATTATAGGAACCGGTCCCGATTCCCTACCCGGTGAGGTCTGACGAGATAAGTGATTCACCATAAGCAGCCGTCTCCTGTTGGTTGACACATGAAAGGAGTAGTAAGACAATGCCATAATCATTATAAAGTACATCGACCTGGTCAATTCTAAAAAGAATACGAAAAACAATTTGCCAATCCCGACGGTGACCAAAGTGAAACACATGATTCTATAGGAAAGCCGATTTGCCTATACCGATGGTGACCAGTGTGAAACACATTATACTGTAGAACAGCCGGTTGTTCATAATAGCACATATCTGCCAGAATAAACGAATATTTGAGAAACAATCACAGCATGTTATGTATTAAGCAAAGAAGCCACACGTCACGTGGACTGTCAAAAAATATCTGTTTGGTGGAAGAATATATTTGGCAGTGAACTTTTCTGCTTTTCGCATTTTTCCTAGAATACTTCTTCCTGGAATACTTGTGAATAGACCAGGATTGTCAGTTTTCTTTTTATATTAACCCTTATACAACTGCGAAAATCTATCAGGTGAGGTTTGACAAGATCTGTGGCTCACCCAACCATCTAGGCCTACCGTTGGTGAACGTTTGCCAGTAATAGTTAGAAAAGGCCACATTCAATAGCAGTTATTTAATATATACATCTACGTGGTCATATTATGTTTCAGTTGCGTAGTTTTAACACTTCCTTTATATGTAGCTAAGTTTCAGGTGATGAAGCTATGGGTCTGGGATACCCAACAGTTTTTACTGTCTTTTTCAATATATATTTTTCCTGATGTGCCAAAATAAGCGAAGTAAAAAAGGGAAAAAGATGAAACCTCAATTGACAGGAGACTACAAAACAAACAGTCCAAAACTGTTGCAAAAAACTACATATAGATAGGATCACCTTTCCCATGTCCATTTCATTGGGAACATGACATAGTCGTGCATAAAAGCACAGTTTATGCCCAGAATACATGAATTCTAGAGAGACAACCGATATGTGTAGCGAAGAACCCACATAAAGTCAAATGGACTGTCAAGAAAACATCTGTTTCCTGGAAGAATATATTTGACAGTTAGCTTATCTGCCTATCGGCTCCAATCCAGCAGCAGACATGACCTCGATAGCTGCCCTGGAATATTGCTCATATACTGCACAATAC
Source organism: Katharina tunicata (assembly GCA_032466195.1). Lineage (NCBI taxonomy): Eukaryota > Metazoa > Mollusca > Polyplacophora > Chitonida > Mopaliidae > Katharina > Katharina tunicata. The sequence continues at coordinate 2,276 of JAVFBZ010035743.1, forward strand.
CGTAGACGTTGCAAGACCATTACGAGATGACACCTGGAATCTTTTGTGTTCACTAGTGAATTGGCCTTGTGTGACCCATTCAGACCAGCATTGTCAATTTTCCCCCATTAACCACACTTTTCTAAATAATTGTCCTGATAGTCTGTCTGGCGACATCTGACAATATGAGTGGTCCAGCTAAATTGACTGTCTGTCTATGATAGACATGTATCAGTAATAGATAGACAAGACCAGAACCAGTATTACAGAAATCGAGCTGAATTTCTTTGTATTACAAATAAAGCTATATTCTGTAATTTAGATTTTAAAAGTTCTCTTGACTTGACATTGACGCTCCTGTGCATGATTAAACCGGACATAGCAATTTTCCCCTCCACGACGTAAAAAGTATGTATTCGGACAAATGACTTCGCAAACAAAGTGATGTTGCTGTCCGTTTCGTCCACATATTAATTAAATATCTTTATTGACATTAATATAAGTAAGATTTGTTAATCCTAAATTGCAATCTTTATAACAAGGGATCAATAATAAGTGTTGTTTCGAATTCTAACTGCGTTAAGTTTACTTCAGTTTCGGGGTCTTTTAACAAAGATTCAAAACAACCAAACCATTGGCATTATTAAGAACTATAAATAGTTTTTATCCAAAGAATGAACATGTTCCATGGTGCACATGGAATCGTCGTGCATAAAAAAACCACAATAATTCTACCCTTTCAATGCATGTTGCAAAGAAGCCGAGCAGTCAAAGAACTGTCAAGGGAACATATCTGACGGGTAACTGTTCTGTCTATCGCCAGCTTCCTCTAAATGTCAGAGGACCGGCGGCCGTGGAACATTAAGTAATGGTGCACAACATTGCAGACACTACAAGGCCTTCACGAGCACCTGGAATCTTTAGTGTTCCTTTTGTGAATCAACCTGATTCATTCAGGTCCACATTGTCAGAATTCTTCTCACATTAACCCTATTATATCAAACAACTCTCCCGGTACTCTGTCCGGTAAATCTCTGACAAGATAAGTGCTTCACCCAAAACATCCGTCTATCATCGATGAATTATGTCAAATCAAGGCTTTACTTTAGGTCAGCGATATCATTGTTCTTTTCACAATTGACGATCAATAAAAAGACAATACACTAACCTGATGAGCTCTAAGAAGGCACGCGATTCACTCACATTGATCACATGTAGGTCCGTGCAATGGACATCAAGTCATTTTACGTATATGATATGGAAATTGAAAACATAACATTTGGTCTTAGAAACAAATGGAATTCAAAAATACAAAAATGCCCCGTTGATGCCACATTTGTTTTATTTTGGTGTTGCCAAACCCATGATAGAATTGCAACGTATGCTAAAATGTGATTGTCTATTTATAAACAGATTACTAAAGTTATCGCTTACTTATTTATCTGGTCAATATTTAGCTGTTAACCAATCTTTGAACTGAATTGAATTTTATTTTCATAATCTTTCGATAGGCATAGCCTTCAGAAATTCACACCAAAGTTTAAAATGGCATCGACATAATGCAAAAATAAAGACTATAAAAATAAAAACTGGTTAAGGTGAAAAGGTAAAAGAAAAACCTGTAAAACTTGTCTCTTTTTTAAAAAGCTCGATGAATTTATATTCAATTAGTCAGCACACCTCGAAATTTTGACAAAACATTAATTTGAAGCATAAAATTAATTAATTGTGCAAAGAATCTCACAACTTAAGCAGCAAATTTATGGAAACTCATCATTAGGCACATTCAATTGTCTGATGGAATGCGCCACAGATTTAAGAAATATTTAGCTTTGATACAGTTAAAGTAATGGTGATAGTGTGTTGTTATGTGACTTTTTGCCATCTGGTTCAGCGTGTTTAGGGGCGACAGCTCGCTGGACAATGTTCACGACACGTTTATTTTTTACATCTAAATAAAGTTTCCAACACTTGCCTGACAAAATGTAAATCATCGAACATCAAATACAGAACATGAAAATGAGTCAGCAATGTATTCTAAACGAAAATGAACTTATTGACACATGTGGCAATTTTAAATGTCCAAGTGAAACTATGGAACAGCGAGATAAAAAAAATCAATCATTTATTTCACAACTTTTGATTTAGATTTCTCAAAAATCAAAATCGAAACTAATTGAACATATTTTAACTAGACTGTATCGATTGAGTTGTGTGTACCAGTTATAATAAGGCGCAGCGGGAGCCCAACGGCATTCTATCAGTCTGTTTTCGTTGGTGAACAAAAAACTAACAAACACATGTGTAGGGGTCAAGCCGACATTTCTTCTTCTGAATCCAGCAGCTTACTATTTGTCTAAACGGGTTGTACTTATCTTTAAGTGACACAATTTGTAACCCAGACGTAACATTATTTTCTCATAAACAGCTGATTCAAGTGTCCAAACTCGCAATCCAGACGGCAGTTATTTAAGTCATATCTTGTCATTGCGCTATATTTAGCGCCTTCAGCTGTCAGATATTTCCGTTGATGACGTTCGTGTGACGTCAGTGACGAGGGCGTTTATTTTCGATGAGGTTGCCATCTCGAAAAACTGTGGAGATTGTCCACATGTGTCTTCACAAGTTCATTGATCATGCATTATTGAAAGGTAGCTTTGGTGATTAGCAGTACAATGGAATTACCCTATAACTACTGAGGATTTCTACACTTTGATAATAAAAGCAACAGTCGTTGCTTTAGTTGATGTCTGATATAAACCTAACTACATGTCACTTGTTTCTAATAAGACGGGTAAATATTTCAATATAGAAATTAGATCATATAATGATCACGTCCAACATTCTATATTGCATTCATTCTATATTTGAACGACGTGTAGAAAGTTTTATTAAACATCGCTGAACCGAAACGTGGTGATGACTTTTCAGGATTAACCAAAAATATAGCTTAATTTGATTCTAAATCTTTATTTGATCAAGCTCTTTGTTTTAATTTCTTCAAAGCCTGACAAAACGGCAAAACATAGCTTTATAGCCCTATTGACATTGTCCCAGACTGCTACTGTGTACCTATTGTGTTGTTCCCTGTACTGATGTATTACACCAACGAAGCCCTTGGATTGGACCGAAAGGGAAATGAATTTTGTTTCCCTTTTGAAGCATTAAAAGCTTTTAAAAATGTTTCTATACTATATTATGATATATCCAATTAACCAGTCAAAGTCAAAACGAACATGCAGGTGATAGCATGGGCGGGAGCTTCCTGTGCCCTGGTGCGCTCTGAGCTAAGCCTATTTGTAGTGGGGTCATGGTTTGTTTCCTGTCCTTGTCCCGTGGCGTCATTTTCTGTTGCCTGTGCCATTGAGGTTGGTTTCTTTCACCTATTAGGCTGGCACGCACCTTAAGTGCGGCGTAAAACCTACGCAGCAGCTGTTGATACATACATTTACTACCGACCCGAATATCCGCTGCTAAAACAAGGCCGATTTACTCGCGATTGCCACCAGAGGGCACTATTCTAGACTGTGCAATCAAATGCCTGTATTCTCCGTTTCCACTCAAAACCTTTATATTAACACTGATTGGTTCCCAAGAAATTACGTCACGGCTGTCAATTTGGAGAAAGTGGCGGGACAAATGGAATACGTAGATGTGTCACTAGACGAAAACGTAAATCAACAAATTTGTAATATTTTTGGACTTGTGGAGTTGAAATCTTCTCAAGATCAAGATTGTAGCCATTAAAAACAATCCAGCTTTTCAACGCAGACTAAACTTTGGGATAAATAGGAGACATCTTTATTTGTACGTCCTTTAGTCTTGTGCGCTACTTGCATGAGGATGTGTCAATTTGCTGTCGCTTCTGGGTCATGCTTTGATGTACCGACGTTACTACAAATCAAAAGTTATTAGCCCCGCCCCTTACAAGATTCAAAATGCTGACTCGTTTAATACATATACGGTCATTCATCACGGTGGAATCAAAGGCTTTGTTGGCACATATAAGGAAAAACGACCAGCCCTCTTTACGTTAAATTTGAATTATGGCAGGCACCCCCTGACATTTTTTTTTTATTTCAACATAAATGTGTTATATTTTATGAAGACACTTCAAAATGTGTTACAATAGAGCCAATCAGATTTGTTGAAATTAATACCCTAACTTTGTGTGCGTTTAAATGCTATATATAGTTGTCATTGGCCCCACAACGACGAATAATTTACAGCAATTTACTGAATAACTATTCATAAAATGGGGCTTCTTATGGTCAAGCCGGTCATATACACCAGCGAAGCTTTTAATCAAACGTACCGAATAGCGATTAAGGGGAAAGATGGATGAGTAGAATCATCAAGTGTATATTTCGTCATATAGTTGTCATTGGCCCCACAACGACGAATAATTTACAGCAATTTACTAAATAACTATTCATAAAATGGGGCTTCTTATGGTCAAGCCGGTCATATACACCAGCGAAGCTTTTAATCAAACGTACCGAATAGCGATTAAGGGGAAAGATGGATGAGTAGAATCATCAGGTGTATATTTCCCGCAATTAGTTGAACCTTAATCCCTGGCCTTGGATACCATGTAAGCAAAAAACAAGCCAAACAGGCAACTGTAAAACGCAATTTGATTGGCTCTTGTCGTCCAGTCTGAAATAGCACCCTCTGGTGGCAATCGCGGGTAAATCAGCCTGGTTTTAGCAGCGGCTGTACTGGACTGTAGTAGATGTTATCTATCAACAATCGCTGCGAAGGAGCGTACGTAAAACCCAAATCAAAACTGACATACATTGACTTTACCTGCTAGTTACGCAGTTTACAAATCCTCACATTCCAAGAGGCGAAGCCTCTGTTCTTGCACATTAACTAATTACTTAGAAAATCGAAGAAAATATATTCATTAATTATTTATTTAACATAAAAGGAAAATAATTTTTACAATGGGTATATACAAAAGAGTTAGTATATACAAACTAAATGTATTGTGGAATTCCTGTAACTGCCATATCTGTGTGAATCATTCTGAAGATTTGATCCTTACACATCGGATGTTACAATGTGTAGTATTTGTAACATTATATCCTATTGAAAACCGGTTAATAAGATAACTACTAATTATTTTTATAATCGCAATAACTATAAAGCATTGAAAGTAAATTACAGTAGACTAAGTGAATCAGTCTAAGTGTACGTTGTAAATGAATCCGTCACGCAACATGGTAAAGATTTGTAGATTGGAATTATACAAAACTTAAATAAAGCATATAATCGTGTTAGAAAGTGTTATCTTTAAATTTCTGGTGGAATTAGTGAATTTCGTGGTGCCAAATCCATTACGGCATATTGCGTCTTTTGAGTACGATCATCTGTAGTACAAAAGAATAAACATACCTCCATTATATTTCATATTAATGATTAACGGTACAAGGCATGGCTTCATTTCCAAGCTTAGTGTATGAGGCAATGTCGACACAATATACAATTTATTTAATTCCTTGCTGACGTTCTTTTTTGGTAGAAATCTTTACGTATGACCTCATTCAACGCATCCACACTAACTCCCCAACTGTGTCCGCGAAATGGCATCTATTGTAATATGTACATGTATTCTAGAGCAAGCTTGTCCTCCCACACGACTACTTTTACGACTCCATCCTAGTTAACATCATTAACCTTATCAAGAGAGCTGAAGTGTCTACTCAACGTCAATAGTCTCTCATTGCTGGACTGGAAAATCAAACGAACAGGACTCGGAATATATTGAATTAACAACCGTTCAAAGGTTAAAAAATACAATATTTAAGTTATATTAATAATATAGGTAAGGCTTTTTCTTATTTTTTTGCTGGTTAATGAGCTGTAAAAAATGTTGGACTTTTAAGTCTTTTTTTTCCTTGTGCAAATTATGTTCGTCTCTTAACGGTGGATGTTTGAAAACTGATATAAAGATAATTAGATTGTAAAAAATTCTTCGAACCATGATTGTAGAAATGAAAATAAAAAAACTACAGGTTCTTCAATAGAACTGTTCCGGACACCTGGTTTTCTGTTAATGTTTAAACATCAGTTGATGTCTCTCACCCACACACATTTGTCTGAGATAATTAATGATAGACTTGTCTGGGGGGTTGACTGGTGATAGTAGAGAATACTACAATAAAGCCAGAGCTTGGGAAACCGTTACGCACAGCTAAAAGGTGATCGGCATTGCTATCCCGCTGTCACCCCACAAACCCAACCATCCACATCATCAGGCAGATTTTTGACAGGTAACTTTCGCTAGCACAGGAATATTTTGTGGATCTAATTACGTGTAGCTTCATGGCTAAATGCTTATCGTAATTTGAATGACAGCTTTTACAATATTATGTTATTGAAAAGAAGACATGTCCTATCCCAGTTTGATTACAAAACCGTCAAACACACGCTTCCTCTTCTGGAAAGAATTGATTATTTTATCCGTAGAAGACTTCTGTAAATGTATATTATTTGCGACGTTGTCTTTAAGACTAACTACTTAGTTATTGTGGACATATTTCTTGAAACACTGACATTATTGACTCCATAATTTATTCTTATAATTGGTTACTTATCCAGAACAACAGATAGAAAGAAAACATGTCAAGTTGTTTGCATAAATAATATTTAGTTGTTAGCAGTTTTAATAATTAACTTGATATAGACCTACATATTAACATTTAATGTTTTGAAACAAGAGATACGTCCTTCAGTAATAAGTAAAACAGTAGGAGAATAACAAAAATACTGTCTTCGGTCATTTGTGCATTTACTTATTCACATTTAATTAGAATAGAATAGAATAGAGTAAATCCTTGTTTTGGTTATATGGTGTTAATTAACGATATTTTGCATGGCGCCATGACGTAGTTTTGTTAAAGTCCTATTTAAGATAACTGAGAGCCGGGAGTATCATCACCTATGTGTGTGAACGATAATATGAATGGTCATTGGTAGGTTCTGTTCGCCATTTAATAGTTTATGCACTTTTATTTTCGAGCGTATTCTCGTGGATGAGTTGTACACTATTAAGAGTATAGCAATACAGATAACTGTTGTTGTCTGTATTGCATAGGTCCCGTATTACAACTGCGATATTATATGGAAAGGGCCTGTATCACATCTGCGATATTGTCTGGAAAGGGCCCGTATTACATCTGCGATATTGTATGAAATGGGCCTGTATCACATCTGCGATATTGTATGAAAAGGGCCCGTATCACATCTGAGATATTGTATGGAAAGGGCCCGTATTTCATCTGCGATATTGTATGGAAAGGGCCCGTATTACATCTGCGATATTGTATGGAAAGGGCCCGTATTACATCTGCGATATTGTATGAAAAGGGCCCGTATTACATCTGCGATATTGTATGGACTGGGCCCGTGTCACATCTGTGATATATGTGTATACTCAGTGCCGGTTAAACGGCAAGAAATATAAATAAATAAATGAATGAACGGTTTCATCTCGCTAAGACAGCTAACATCTGCTTTTTGCTAAACTTGAGCGAAAAAGCCATAAAATTACAATGACTAATGTTCTGCTTGTGTTGCAAGTAGCAGGAGGACTGCCGTTGTTCAAGATATTGTTGCAGTAGACATGTGTGAATTTGATGAAAACCGGCACAGGGACAAAATCGCTAGAGTAATGGCAATCGTTTTCTTTAACATGTAATATCTATAATGACCTTGACCTAGATGATTCGATCATGAAATCGAACTTGTGCAAAACATTTTCATGAGAGACATCTGTGATGATTTACACATAGAGATTAAATTACTAGAGTGACCATAGGCCTTTTCAAAACGGCCTTGAAATTCGAACTTGTTCAATACATTATCATAATTGACATGTGTTTGAAGTTTAATTTAAAAAATCGGCTGAGAGAATATGTGCTAGGGTGATGAAAATACAAGCATACGTACGTACGTACAAACAGAATGATTTATCCCCTCTGCAACTCCTTTGTGCAACGGGGAAATAACCCGTGGTGGTGTATCATTGTGGTGTCATTGTATATGTACAGTGAGGTAATATTTTAACAGTAACGTTTGTTTACTGGTAGGTTGTTCATCTAAACACATTGACTACTCCTTGTTTTAGTTTTGTTGTTGATCGATACTGCCCCAATTAACTCCCAAACTTTACAAACTGGAAAATAATCGACTGATCACTACATAAATAAGAATGGCGGCTGCCTTGTTGTTCAACAGTTTGTACAATCCTACGTTTACTGGGAAACAATACATTGCTGGACTTACTAGCCGGGCTTACAAACCAAGATGGCCTCTTAATATTCAGACACAAACTTAGTCAAATTTCTCCATAAGTAATTTTCCTTGCTATGATTATCTTTGGGTGTTTTTCGTAAAGAGACACCTCGGATAGCTTATCGCTACAAGTTGTTTCCAAAAGCAGTTTTAGATCAAAGAAACGGGTCGAATGTTTTGTCTTTTGAACAACTGAAATTGCTTTCAAGTGCGCTATGAAAGAATAAATGGAAATTTTTCAGCAATTGGAAACCAGTGAAGCGAATCGTTTATGAATGAAGTACGCGAACATCCGACGAGGGAAGAACATTGCAATCATGATGGGTTAATTGGACAATAATACAAAATTCAAATAGAGCGCTGATCAATGAAGCACGCAGTTCTATTAACCAAAGGACCTTTATCGGTAATGTGTAATGTCTGATGTTTTTGGCCCCTACCCCTAGGACTGCCGATATGTGTCCTTTCTGTGACCTTACGTCCAGAATAAAGGAAACCATCGCATCATTTAACTCCTATTCATTTTTAACGTGTAACTAGTGTCTTGAATAACACGAGTCATGCGTACAAAGTATGGCGGAGGCAAGCAATTTTCTTTCTCTACATTTATACAAAAATATATACACATAATACATGAGATACCCTCTTGCTTATGGAAGTTTACGTTTCTAGATTTAGTTCATGCTGTTAAACTTGGAACTGGAGGAATATTATCTTTCCAACGGACCTTGCCCACGTGACCTCACATTTTGGGTTTTTTATTGTCGCTTTTTATTAAAAACGAGAATAAATTGCCATCATATAAGGGAAATACCCTTAAACACGGCGTTCAACACCAATTATTGTATCCAAGTTCTTAACAGTAATTGCTGCTGAGGTATAGCATAATAATGACTAGTTATCTCTATTTTACTATTTTTATCGTATATATCCTAAAATGTTGTTAATAAGGATATTGCATTGTATGTTTTTTGGCATAATAAGGCACAGCTTGATACCCGAATGTGTATTTTTGTTTGCTTACATTGATACATCCAGTATATGTTAAATGAGTTAAGTAAGTTACTGTGTCTTGTTTAAGCGGCATTTATAAGCTGGGTACATAACAAAGACATGACGACTAAGATGGATTTGCTTATAGTATACCCAGTATATCTTAGTCGTCGTGTTTTTGTTAAGCTACTGTGATCATGATTTAAACAATGGTTGGACGAAGTGCTTTGGTTTACACGAAGTACTGTAAATGTGTTATATCCCATGTTTGCTTATTTTATGTCTGTGGATCAAAAAGAGACAATTATATAGTAGATAAAATGATTATTATAACATAGCCAGTGTATATTTCAAACGTGTCAGTTTTAAGGATTTCCTTATGACTATTGTATATAATACACGAAGATCTCAATGACAGTTGTATAAAGTTACAGCGTGTAGCCCATTTCCGGGACAGTGCACGTTCCTGGCCAAACCATGTTTGTTCCTCGTAATCATTTTATTTGCAAAGGATACAACGATTTCGTTGATGGAGATTTAACGGCATTCAAGTATCTTTGCACAAGTTGTTAAATTCCCTGATAGCTGATGTATTTGACGAGCACATCACACCTGACTGGTGATTTGCCTCGATGAACATCAGATACCGCCTTGTTATCAAACTGTGGTTGTCCCTCAATTGCTACTCTAGTAGAAACATTATAGTTTTATGAATTGTTTTGACAGGCGAGATTGGTCTATATTTCTTCAAAGTTTTGAGTAGCGTTTGGCTTGTTTTGGTACAGCCCTCCGATTCTGCACTATGTCAACAACGCTAGTGTGTGTGTGTGTGTGCTTCTCCTGCTTAATATGTGAAAGCAAACACAATTTTCCGTGTCCTACAACAGGAATTACCCACATTTGCTATTGTACATTATTTTGTACAGTGGACATTCTGTAGTCAGCGTACACCATAATATCTAGAAATATAACAACGTGCTGCTCTCGTCACGTTTCTTGGCAGACTTGACCATGTAGTGTTGATTAGACTATTACTAAAACGAAACGTCTGGTCGTAGATGGATTACTTTTGTCTTTTTGTTGGTTCTCTTCTTCCAGAGAAGTCTGTTAAATTAAATAAAACGATTTTCTCTGTGTCTCCACAAGAAGGTTAGTAGTTCCACAGATCTGATTCAAAATACACAGACAAAGAGAAACTCTGGTCGACGAAATCATGCTGGTATAGAAAATATATTTCGGCTTTATTATGCCATCATCAGTTACACATATTATCTCGGCCTAAGAAGATTAGGCAATGTTAGCTATAATTTATAGTTTTATACTCTACCCATTTGCTGGTAGCTTGTCGTGCATTGACACATGCTGCGGTGTTTTGTCTTAGGGTAATCTTTCTGGTCGACTGTTTATATTGCTCGACCCATTGTTAATGAATACTCTCCGTATTAACAATCATAACATAAAAACGACGGGAATCCGACGCAGACCACTCTCCAAATTAACATAAACTCTCCTTTTGTTCAATTAGCTATACTAAATTGACTTCTCTGGAACCTGACTTTATTGGTGAATCGCTCCGCCAACCATTATACCATTTATTTGTTTAAATACAATCAGTCTTCTGAGATTAGGTCTTTGCTGCCATATATTAGTACTATCATATTTAAAGATTATCCGAACCCCGCTACTTATATGATTCAGACCTGAACTTCCTGGTATTGAATGCGTGTTGGCCTAATGTTTCCAGCAGCCAACTAGTTTTTAAACTCAGCTTACAAACCTATAAATCAAAACACATTGGCAAATGGAGGTCACTGAAGCACGTTATTTTATGAACGAAATAGCTGAATATCGCTGCTGTTCAGAGCACTTTAATCACTACGGGTTAATACAAAGATGTACTATACCATTCAAACACATAGCTCTCAGTGGTGTTATCGAAAAAGCATTATCAGAAAAAAAGGCTACCTTAGCTCCTGGTTTAATGGCCGTAGTTCAGCAGGTCGCTGGTTGGCTGATTGACATTGGCCTGAGGGTCTGTTGATGAATGTCTCCTTCCTGATTTTCTGCTCACTGAACTTTTTAATAAATATCCAAATTTGTGACCTAATTCTTTTTAACTTTTTCCCCTTAAGAAATATGTGGCATAAAATCGATTTTGTTCTGCGCCTACACATATATATTTCTTTAACTAATGCCAATTTTCAGAAACGTTTTGAGAGACTGTATGTCTCTAATTATTCAAAGCATTTATTAAGAACGCTCGTATGTTAGAACGACGTTGGGATGCTTATACCAACGGCCTCTTGGATTAATGTCGACTTTTTGGATACTGTTGATACAACAGGTTCTGGAAGACAATACCTAAATCACTAGAACACTTGTCCACTCAAAACGGCTTTTCCAAACGAACGGCTGAATCTATTTTCCTCACGGCACCGCCTTTATAGCATCCACATTTCACGTATTCTAACTACATCAAGCCTACATTCAAATTTCCCGCTCTTGTTACACTAAAATCACATTCTATACTAATTTACCTGCAATTTGGCCGATTTTCAGATTTTCGCGTCCGTTTGTGAGAAAACCCATATTTGACTGACGACACCAGACCAAACCACCAAAACAAGGAAAAATCAGCAAAACAGCGGTAAATTCACATGGCAACATTGTCCAACTGAGAATCGTAATTTAGTAACTGGTTCAGTTTATGAGGACTACAGAAGATGACAATTAATGATACAGAGGATGTGTGTTATCTGGCCACAATATGTCACATCGTGTGAGTCCTCAGTGACGTGAAGTCGTCTTTTCTTACAAATAAAAGCGCAAGACTGTAAATCGGAATCTTAATGAAACAGCGGAACTTCTCTGAATATCATTTTCGCGGTTAATACAGTCATTTGTTGCATCCATTCAGTTGTGTGACCAATTTTATCTCCATGATTGTGTGATTGGTCACATAATGTAAATTGCTTTAGCACGGTCTCAAATCATGTTTTGTGCAAAATAATTCTTTATGTAACGTGATTTATTGTTTCTTATATGTATATATTTTATAAATGTAGAGAAATATAATTTTGCTGGTCTCCACTGGAATATATATGTGCCCCGACATGAGTGTGTTCTAAATTTACACAATTCTATGCATCATTTTTTACAGAATCCGTTCCTCTGAAAGGTTAAAAAGTGTTTAAAAAGGAAAACAATAGACGAAAACAGATATGTGAAATGCACATGTCCACTCGCTTTTGTACGAGACCAACTCTCATTGCAGCTACGATTAAGAATTCAAATGGTCTGTTTCTTTTCAATACGTTTTTTGCCATACCTAGGAAGAGTTGCCGTACACCATACCCTTCCAAACATCGACATACTTTGAACACTGGATCACTGTAAAGTATCCACTGAAAGTAATTTGCATAGATTTGATGTTGAACCTCGGTCACCTTGGATTTAAAATGAGAACTGATAATAGAGAGAGATTTCTATGTGCATTACTTGAAGATAGAACACTCCGCCAAACGGATGTTATCCCACATTGTGGTCTAAACGTCTATATATCCGTTTAGAGATTCATTTTAATATTTTCAACAACTTTCAACACAATATTCTATTGCATTATCACGAGCGCTGGCGAAATGATGTACACCCTTTTTATTCGGATGTATGTTGATAGACATAGGTATACAAAGTACCTATGCATATCGAATATCAGGTGTTTATCAAACTATATGAAGGGGACTGGGGGATTGTGTAGAATTACACTTGCGCACAAGGAATATGTACAATCACTTAGTGTGGAGTAAGATAACTACTAGCAGCAAATGCCAGTTCATTTCGTTTCCTTCGAAAGAATATATATAATTCTGCATTGAATACCTATCCAACTCGTAGGAACCTTCTTTTACATTAACTGATAATTTCCGATCTGAATAGAAATATTTCACTGATAATGAAATTCAAAACATAGACTAACTTGATTTTCAGCGTTTCGTTATTTTGCAAACCAATACGTAGAACCTCTCTGGTACATTTGGTGCTTGAAGTCTTGAAGTCATAAATACATCTTTAAGTCTTTGTGAGTCTATCTCCGTGGAGAACATTTTGTACTGGAGACATTTATCAGGGGTTGTGTAAATAATGGAAACTTTGACCAGCGCTGGTTTGTGATTTCTCCCTGTTAGAAGTATCTGCTTGTCTTCTTGATGACTCGCTATTGAAATTTTCTCTGTCACTGATTCAAGCCAATTGCTGCTCGGTTGATTTGCGGAGTAGACCCGTTGGAATGATATTAAAGCCGGGAAGGTTAACATGATGGAGAGAGTAGCGGGAGCAGATATATTAAGGGCTAATTTGATTTTGCTGGCTGTGTATGTGTGTGAGTGGGAACCATTATGGTCTGCTTTACGAGCCAGTTTGTTGGCAAGCAAAGTGAAGACCAGCAATCGATCAGATTCTCCTCTTCTTCTCAGATACAGTAACAGAGAGGCCAGGCCACATACCAACCATCCCACTTAGCTTACAAATAAAGCCTCTTTCTAGCCTTATCAATGAATGGGCTTCTCTCAGAGCACAGTCTTAACGTAAAGCAAGCACCTTTAGCTGATTGTTTCTGACACAGATCTAGCTAAGACAATAATTGGACAATCTTGCAAAAGGCGATTCACGCTAAATAAACTGTGTTTTCTTAGATACATGAGCTGTGAAATAGACCCAAGGACGGGGGAGGTGCCAAGTGAAAGTTAGTAGGCTCGTGGATAACCTGTGTACTGAAAAATCCACAGAAATAAACCCAACAGAGTAAATCCGTCATCCATTTCCTGTTTTTACAATCGTGCAAAAGGCAATGTTTGGGTGGGGAGATTAGAGGTTTATTTCAACAAATGACAAGAACAGAAGATACTTATTATTTCATGATGATGCTTTATTATTATTATTCCTCGAAATGTATTTAATGTTAACATGATTGTTACATGCCGTATGTGTGTATGGCCTTTATTGTTGACTATAGTCCCCACTCTATTCATACTACTTGTGTCTAAGACTGATAAAATGTGAGATTCACTAATAAAGTACAATATGCAGTTTCAAGTCATGCGAGAAAATTCATAAAACTGTAATAGACTTGGGTTAATTCCGATGGGTTCAAAGGGAAGGTATATTACTGTGATGTGGGCTATTCAAACCTATTTTCCTTGGACCAGTTGTAGTAATTCGTGCTGCGTGTCCATACTCCCATTGGTCTTTATTTATTGTGCCAGACTTGCGCCAATGTAAGTTCAGTTGCTATACATAATGAAGTTTTGTGTACGTTTCAAACACATATTGTCGGCTTCGGGGTAAATTCAACAATGTATTGTAAACGTTTTTGGTTAGATTATCTAACATTTGCGGACCAACGACGCAATATGTTGGTGAAGACTTTCACATATTTTATGCCCTGGTTTCCATTATTCTATACAAGTCGACACGTTTCCCGCATATCTATGCCAAGTCTTACTCAACGGATCTGCTGATTTACATCGCGGGACAACATCTTACTATTTCAAGTTGTTGATAACTATATACGTGACAGTGAACGATTCCAAAAGCTAAGTTAAATATTAAACATTAAATATTGTACCAGTGCACATGTAATTATTTGCCTTGAAATCTACCATAGCTCTTTGTATTATTGTTGCATTATACATTTATGTTGAGGAGAAGCCCTCATAGCTTTTTGACTGAGGCTCATCCTCTAAAAATAAATACAAAAATTAAATAAAATTAAACCTTTAGAATTTTTTCATTGGTACATATGCAGTAAAGCAATGTTGCAAAGGCAATCCGTGATACGGTCAATATACTTCCGCCATTTGTTCAACAAATTACTTACAGTTCATATGTCGGCCATGTCAAAGAAATGACAAAGCACAAATTCCTTCTCTGTTATTAAGATTTAAAAACTATGTCTGATATAGCCTCACAACCTTATAATGTTTCATGAAATATTTAATGCTTATTTATTTGCGATTTTCAGCTCGTGAAAGACGGCACCCCCAATGTAGTTATATAAATTACTTTAGTAAGAACGTGGAGCGGGACGAGTTAAAGCCAACTGAGGCTATACTCTGTAAGTATGACCTTCTATACAGATAACTAGAGCGACATTGGTATGAAGTTAAACTTCTAATATTATTAACAAACAACGTGTCGGTCAAGATTGTATGTGTGGTGACGGTCTTTGGCCCACCAGGCAGACACGTTCGATACTTATCAGCAAGATGTAATACGCTATATCAATGCCAATGTTACTATGCATATGATTGAAAATGATGTTTATATCAATCTCTTCATAATGTCCTTCAAGTAACTGATATTCCTAGCATTTGTTTGAATCTATTAGGTTTTTCCAACAGACACCGAGCCAGTGTAAGCTGAGCAGAAGTTCCAATCAAGCAGCTCTCATCATGCAACCCTTGCTTTTCCTTTATCAGTTGAATTTTCAATATTTTCCAAAACCATCTCGAAAGTCTCATATAACACAGCGTTGTGTGTCTTGGACTTGGAAGTTATAATTCGTCCCGTTGATGATTACATTACGCCTTGGGTTGATTGATTAATTGATTGATTGATTTGTGTTTAACGCCGTGCTCAAGAGAATTGCCTTTATATGGCGGCGGTGTATTAAAAAACAAATGTCTTTGTTTGAATGAGAATGAGAGCATACTGTCATTAACCCTTGGGTAGTCTTTGCCAAATTTTGTTTTTGTTAATTCTTTGACAATGCTTGCGCTAATCCCAAGACCTGGCCGTGCCAGTTAATTTGGATATGACTCATAATGGATAGCTCTCCGTTCATTATTTCTTGATATTTATATTAACAATTTGACCACCTGGAGACTATTGTTTATCCTAATTGGATTAATATTACGTGGGCTTGGATTCACGGCAGTGATGTCAACTTTCCGGATATATTTGCCCACGTGCTCATTGGCGTTTTTTTTTTCTTGTTGCAGATTCAATGAGGAGTTCCACGTTTTTCCCTCTATCCAGTTTACTCATATTGCTCATCGGAGGCATTATATGTTTTGTTGGCCATTGTCATACACAGAAAAAGGTTTTGACATTTGTCTCCGGTATTTTTTTTGTTTTAGCAGGTGAGTGATTCATTATTATTTTTAGATTGGTCTATACAGCAATGTAATCTTTAACTTAAACACTTCAAAATGTTCGAAATCTTTATAAAACCCATAAAGTTGCAAAAACAAACGGTTTATGAAAGGCAAGAACTGTTCCAGACAAGATATTTGATGTCATGTTAGGAATCGTTAGCAATCGGCATATTTGATTCCAATGAGCTTACTCAGCCATGCGTTTTGTTGCTAGTTTCAAGAAAAGAACTACCGGTACATTTAATGTCACGGAAACAAAAACATAAAACAGCCAAACGTGTATTAAAAGCAAAACTATTTTATACATAACTCACTATATGTTCTTCTTCATTTTCAGGTCTCTGTACCCTCGTGGGAATAATTCTCTATATAGGCAGTATTACGGGGGAGGTGGGCAATAAACCAAGACAATCCCTCGGTGACCCGAAATTTATGTACAGTTATGGTTCCTCATTTATGATGGCTGTTGGTTCTTTTGCTTTAACTGAACTCTCAGGGGTACTTTGTGTCTATCTCTTCATTTCAAGACACAAACATGAAAAACGTAAGATTCAACAACGGGTTCATATGAGTGATTCGAACGAGCGCCCAGCTGCGGGGTATGGGCGATATCGAAGGTCAAGGTCACACTCCAGAGATAGATCCAATTCTCGCTCACGTGACCCATCAATGACGAGGTCGGAAAGTTATTTTACCTACACCCCAATGTCAGACAATTCGCGTGAAATGTCTAACTATACATTTCCACGTGATTCTTCTCGTAATACTATATCAACTACAGCTGAGACGCACATACCCAAAGATCATTCTATTCATTCTGTAGACACTCTAAGACGGACGACTCCAGTTTAGTTAAGATCAATTGTGTAAATGTGGAGTAATTGGTTCTGAGGTTGAATCCTCTAGTATACTTACTGCCAGGTGAGATCTTGCACTGGTCTTTCAAGAGCAGCGCGCCCGAAAAGCAGTTACTAAGCCATTATTGGGAACATGATGCCATGTTTAATTTGGCGAAGACGATATAAGGTGTGGACCCCTCTAGATGTGTCATAGAGTGTGCATTTGGTCCAGTGTGTATGTAGGATGGTTTAGTAGCCTATCAGCCTGCGAGTCACAGCGGAGCATGTACCCAGCCTCAAGCCGCTCTAGTGAAATATTCATGACGAGAGCCGAACAAGTCGATAGAAAGGCTGAAGAAATGAACCGGAATGTTCGATTACTGCCTGTCGACAGACTAGTTATTGTACTGTCTTTATCACAATACAGCTACATCTCAACAGCTGGATATGATACAAGTGGTTGAAGTGATTGCACTATGATGTAACATTTCCGGGAAATAAGTGGTTTTCTTCTGTTGTA
Organism: Katharina tunicata; assembly: GCA_032466195.1. NCBI lineage: Eukaryota > Metazoa > Mollusca > Polyplacophora > Chitonida > Mopaliidae > Katharina > Katharina tunicata. The sequence continues at coordinate 20,062 of JAVFBZ010035743.1, forward strand.
TGAACTTCTGTTGAGTTTCACACCGGGTTAGTCATTGTACAGACTGTTTCTTCAGTCTTCAGATTTCAACGAGTACGTGGTAATAACTCCGTTATTAATTCCGTTATTACATGACCGATTGAGGGTACTTCGTTAAAGTTTATTATTGATACAAATGTTTGCAGAAGGTAACACCTTGAACAAGCACCTGAGTTACTTCACGGTAGGCCGGGGGAGATCTCCTTTCAGAAAGGCCTTTGTCACCCGTGCGATAACTTTTGCTCATAGACAATCAGTAATATTGTTTAATAACTTGGATATTTCAAAACGAGATTCTGTGGTATTTAATTACTGTATTTTGAATTTTGGTAAACCATATAAATTGTGTTTATAAAACGAAGCTATATACGGATCTGGGCGTTAGACATTACTCTTGTCGCCCGTTGACTGACTACACGCCTTAGATCAAGTTGTACGATGGAAATATGTTGTATTTTGGTACAATAGCTATGTCAATGAATATTTAATAGCCCTGTAACGGACGAGTCTCAGTAGATGGTTTGAATTTTGGATTGTGTGATCTTCTATTGTCTTCCTACTGGCTCTTCCAAATTAACTGTTCTCTGTATCAGCCATGTGACAAGACACATGATCACTCATTCCGATAAATATTTCTCTTTAAGTTTTTTTCTTGGAAGCGTTTCTTACATTTTTTAGTTAACACAATCATATAAGGTTACAACATTACCATTTCATAACAATGTCATGAACACAAAACATATATAGCTCTACATTTGCTTGAATTAAGATCATTAATACGTTGACTTCATTAAATTGACTACGTTATGTTTTTGTACAATTCCAAAAACTAATTATTTCTCAATTCATGCCAATTTAGACAAAAATATGACCATGGGTTGATTGTTGTTATTAAACCTAAATCTCAATTAATGCGTGTATATTTCCATGTAAATGTTTTGTTATTACATGATTTCAGTTTATTGGCTCTTATAATACACCAACAGAGTGGGTTCTGTTGGAACCAAATTTCCAGTACCGTGAATTTCAATTTTGTCAAATGATGAAAACAAAGCAATACCGTGAGTTTTGGTTTATTTGATCGTAACAGTGGTGCAATATGTGCTTCTTTTGACTACTTTATCATAGTGGTTATTAACTGTATACCTGTGCTCGTTAATTGTCGTCTATGGTGGGAAATTGTTATAGTCATTTTTATTTCGTCTTCACCAAGTTGTGTTATTTTGTAAGGATATATTTATTCCATTTTTATTAGTCTGTTTTAATTTTAATGTATGGTGCTTTTTGAAGAAGTTTAACGAAACTGTGTCTTTTTGAATGCTGTTTTAGCCAAATGTCTCAAAAAACAATATACTGTTATACTGAATAGATGACTATGATACTGAATCCAAGTTTTGTTGAGTTTTGTATAGATACTGGTTTGATTTGCCATACGTTCTTCCGTGATGCCAAAGGAATAGTCGTACATGTTTGATTAATTCTCCTGTCTTGCTTTCCAAAAATAACACCAAAACAGAAATGTCGAATAGCACACAATTTGGTTTTGGTGATGGATTTAGTACCGCAATATAAGGCGGCGTGTGCTTTGATGGTGAAGGAGTACGGTTTAACGG
>JAVFBZ010035744.1:0-10855 GCA_032466195.1 Katharina tunicata
AAGCTACATGTTACTTAAAATAGTACCTTCAGTCTAAAAATAGTAACTTTTAAAAGTAATTTTTTTTTTTTTTCAGATATGGCCAATTTTTTTTTTTTTTTTTTTCGATGTCCCTTCCACGGTTCCGTAGTTATCTGCTTATTGTGATTGTATATATATACTTTGTTCACATGTCTAAATTCAAATTCATATAGGTTTACATGTATATTGGTAATACCATTTGCACTAACAATGGTTTCACTCAAGTAATGCATTGTATTATCCCAAGCTGTATAGTTTTTCTATTGTCCGTTGAAAGTCAGCTGATCAAAGTATATATATATATCGTGTTAGCTATACCATATGCATTTGCCTGTTCTGATAATGGAGTGAGTCGTTTTGTTTATATCAAATATTGCAAAACCTCTCCATACTCGGATAAATTAATCAAATATATTATAAATGCTTATCAGGGCCCATATTCCTATGTACTATGAATAGAAAGACTGCTTTCATCTTATTAGAAAAAAACTTTACTTAATCTTTATAAAGACGAGTAATTGGCATTACAATTTAAATAAATCCACGAAAAAAAGCAGAGCTCTGTGACTTGTCATTTTGATCGTCAACGTCGACCCTAGCTTATTTTAACCAATCAGAATACAGCATTTTGTTTGTTATTAGCGTTCTAGAAATAGTTATTTAACATGAATGCACATACCAGAAGTGGCAGGTAAGATGGATCGTCTCACCAGCCGGGACTGTGATGAAGAACCGTCTCTGACTCTGTAATACCGCAAGGTCCATTAGGCACTCTTTTCCTCCATAACGGCCTATTAAAAGCAGCAATTAAAAACATATCTCTCACCTTGGAATTATGGATGTCTAACTACACACAAGCACAATGCTGGCATTAACTTACCTTCATTTTCTTTACCAATTTTGGTCTATGTTTTCCGGACCGGTTCAAAATTAACAAGGGTAATATCTTTCGTTAACTTTCCGGTATTAAAAAAAAGTCCTTTTCAAGAAACGAATAAGTGTAGTTGTTACTTACTGAAATAAAAACCTTCCTCGAATGAGGCATCTCTGGGATATCGCTGACCTGCAATATATATAATTTTGTCATTAACTGGTTTAACCCAACAGACTAAATTTTTGTGTTGAAAAACCTTTGTTTATCACAATACTTACTTGGCATGAGTGTGATACTGGGAAAAAATGTATTGTCTCGATTTAAAACAGTCGAAGTTAGCTGGGTTTGGACGGCTTAACTAAGGGAAAATATACTTTGAGATTAGTACTTTAGAGTTTGAGTTATGTGGCAAGAGGAAGCTGACTAAAAATTACTGATTTATCTGTTTACTATTTAGTTTTGTCATGATGTTATTTGAGGAGACCTACTGGTATTCAGTGGCATTGTGTGATTGGCTGTTGTTGTATTGGGCCACAGTTCATTAGTCACATCTACACCATCCACTGCAACAGTCAAATTACTCACAGCCTCTGAAACAGAGTAGGAGAAAAGCCCAATAAGGATATTTAAACACAGTATATGAACATAGCCTGTATTTGGGGAAAAAATGTCCGCAATTAATGACTAGGGAAACTACCTTAAGTATACTACGAAAATGTGCAGGTGGTTTGGTGCCTCTTGTGCCCTGGTGCTCTCCGAGCTTAGAGGGCATCAGGAAACCTATTCGTTAGGAAACCGATTCGTTGTGGTTTCCTGTTTTTCGTCCTGCAAATGTATCGGGATGTCTTCTGTGTTGCCAGGGTCGTTTAGGGTGGTTTCCACCACAGGTTGCGATTGAACCGTGATATGGATGAAATAAGTTATAAGCACGGCGTAAAACCCCAATCAAACAAACGTTCCAAAAATATATATATGTATAAATTATTTTAAAACATTACTTTATATATATTTTTGTCAAGAGTAATCACACTGACACAAGGATATCGACTAATTAAAACCAATAAATTATCTCATGTTCTAGATAAATTCTCAGAGACAAGTTTCTAGGTCAGTGGACCCGAATCTCGGGCTGTTCTGGATAACCTAAAGGCGCATCTCGAGAAAAGGCAATACATGTAGCATGTAAATTGTGAAGATCGTATGTGGCGAATATGTAACCCACATATACTTAGATATGAGCAAAAATAAACACAACTTGAAAAAAGTATCGTTTAAAGTTAGTAATAAACCCTTAAGTCTACCAGTGAAGATGAGGACAGTAATGGTTTATCTGACACAGAAGGGAGTTTCGTCTCAACCAAAATGTCCTTCTTTTACGATGTATGACAGGTCTCTGTGAGAGAGGTTTTATCCTTTTAGGTACAAGGTTTTGATATTCCTTTATTAGGAGACTAGCAAACCTGGTCATATTGGAATACAAAAAGAATAATGAGGGCGATTGAGCCTTTTGCCTGGTTCAATGATATGATCGTTTCGTATATTGGTCTCCAATTTTCTTGAAAAATACGATGGGCTAAGTTAGGCCTTTATGCAGAAAGAAATTTTTGGATGCCCTATCAAAAAATCTTGACTGGGGTATAATGGCTATCAATTTTAAGACGATCTGTGTTAAAGTCTCCCAAAATAACGAATTTAATGTTTTCAGATTGCAAAATTTAAAGCACAGAAGATATGACATTAAATAGCAAGCAATAGGTGGGCTTTCCGAGATAAGTCTATCCTGGGATGGTCTATCATAAAAATCGGATATGCCCTACACTTTCAAATTTAGAAAAGCCCTGCCAAATATCCATTCCCCTTTTCATGCATCTTCCAGCGTCCCTATATTCTAAATTAACCTACCGTAACCAGATAACTGTGAACACACAAGAAACAGAACAGCAATAACGCATATGTATAGTCCCGACGCCATGCTGAACACAGCCATCAGCATACAACGAGCGTTTGGAACGTTTGACGTTGTGAAAAATATTCATATGACGTTGACGTCACAACTATCGTCAGCGAGTCTATAATCTCATAAATCGCATCTTACAACAAACTTATAGTAAACTTCCTGAAATGAAATTATAATTATATTTTCTCATGAACAATAGCATTGCATTGATCTAACCTTTATAAAGTTAATTAATAAACAGAAATGCCTGTGTACAGGCTGTGTGCTGGTTGAGTGTCAATATATGGCGTCTATATATAGTGGGCTCTGATTTGTTGGTGACAATCTATTCAGAGAGAGGGTTGGGAACGGCGGCTTTCGACGCAAAGGCGCGCCCCGCCTTTTGGAGGTTTCTAAAAATATTTTCTGGAGCAAAAAAAAAAAAAAGGCAGTAAATATAGTCCCAGAGTGTTATCCCTATAAAAACGAAAACATTATTGGCAGTCACTTTCTAAGCGACGAAAAAATATTTCATTTATAAATGTGTATATATTCAAGTAGTGTCTGTCTCCGTGAACGGACTTTTTGCAGGCCTCGAAATTTGTGTCACTGGCTTAACCGAAAAATCGTTAACGACAATTTTGCTCACGGAACCGATTGATCGGTTAGTCTAAAATGTTAACGATACCGATCGGTTTCGCAAATCGGTTACGCAAGACACATACGTCTATACAAGCAATTAAAATATGGACATAAAATATATGTACCTCCTGTTTTTGATCTAATGCAAACGTTTGTTGCAAAATACCTCCTTATTATAACCCAAGGAACAAAGTATTTCATCAAGCATGCAGTGGACGCTAAACACGTGGTTATGCCGAGGCAGATTTGGTGATTGCTTTTGCTCACTTCAATGTACTAACCTCAATTATATCACTTTATATCAAGACCGACCCGCATAATAGATTTTAAAAACTTTATTGTTATTTTAATACGGTATATATCGCACATTCACGATGTTGATATTTTCTAAAATCTTAAACATTGGGCAATACTAGAAAAAATATAGAAAACCCGATTTAATTCGTTTCAGTCGATTATTGGCCGAAATTCTGCGGTATAGTACATTTAAACTCAAGTCATCTTGTTACAATGCTAGACAAAATTTCATTATGAAAATAAGCCGAGATCGTCTCCCCGGCCTTCCTCGTTTCCTTATTGTCTATGGTAATCGAGCCCTCCCTTTCACAAAATCCTGTATCCGCCAACGACTGATTCACTTTGGTGACCAGTAATCGGAAGGTACTGGAGATGTGGAAAACTAGAATGTCATGGGGCTTTTACGCCGTCTTGATGAGTGAAATAAACTCAAGTAGGCACACGGCGTAAAGCCCAGATCAAACAAACAATATAGGCCTATTGTTGGAGTACATTGCCGTCACTTATATATAAGTGAAATACTATTGAGCACGGCGTTAAATATATACACTCCATGCAATACCAGCCCAAGAATACCTTAATTTTGCTTCAAAGGTGACGTCAAATGTGTATGTAAATGAAAGTTTCTTGAAAATAATCTTATTTATGACTTATAAATGAAACTAAACACTCCCACTCCATGTAATTGTATAGGCCTACCGAAGTTATCCCAGTCAGAAAACCAATATCTCTCGCTCGGTTAATTAACGAGTCCCGGAGGTAGAAAAATCAAAGAATTTAATAATAAATTTAATAGCTGGTGAGTACCGGCACGTGACGCGACTGCATATAAATATCAAACTACATTTCTATCGATCGGTGGCGACAGTTTACGGAGATTAAGAACAAGAATGTCGTGTCGAAAAAGTTAACCGCATTTATATTAGCCTATACCGTCCTATTAAAACACCTAATAGCCTATGTAGTGAATATATTATAGATTTATATAGCCTTAGTACACTCTTGATAATGGATTTAAAGTAAACCGAAATATTGAACAACAATGCATCCATATGTGTAGACCCTATCAATGGATTAAAAGTAAACTGAAATATTCAATCATAATGCATCCAGTGGATATGTGTATCTAGCTTTTGTCGGAGCTCCCAATATAATAGGCCTATATAGCCTATCCGCTTTTTAATTATTTGACAGCAGATGGTTTATGGGGCATCAGGAAACTGATTTCTTGTGGTGTCCTGTTTTGGGTCCTGTTAATGTCCTGTGGTGTCGTACAAGTGTGTGAAGGGTGGTCCCCTTTGTGCTGGACGGCGTCATGATATGAGTGAAATTATCTACAGTGTTAAACCCCAGTCAAACAAACTTTATTATTTTTTATTTATTTTTTTATTTTTTTAAATTTGCAAATTTGACCAGCAAGACATTCTGTCGTTTAATCACAAATCACAAGAAAAAAAAAAAAGTGTGTGTGGTGTGTGTTTTTTTTGTTGTTGCCATTTTTGGCAGTGGGCCACATGACCAGTTTGAAAAAGAGGCGCGATCAAGATGGCGGACGATTCTGTAGAAAGTGAGTTATAAATCAGATTATGTCATGTAACATACGTCATTGTCTCGTGCTTTAGGACGAGTACGTTTTTTATGAATTGATTGTATCCGAAATCGAGTCTTTCAGAGGTTACGTACAATTGTTCATAGATAACTTACATATTTGAAATGAAGTTTTAAACGTTTCCATGTGACGAAAACTGTACTCCACACAATGTATTATATTTAAGTTTTTTGTCGTGCATGTTGGTTATTTTTCTGCGTTGCTTATTTGTAGGCGAGATAAAGTAGCATGTGGAATAGAACCCACAATAACTTAACCACATAGCATTTGTATTTGTATAACTCATTCATTAAAGCATCATACTTAGGTTTGTGGAGAGTACATGTAGCTTGAATCTGAGGTTATCGGTAAAACTACTGTGCAAGAGCAAAAGATGAATTTATATTAAATGTATTACGCACAATCTTGTCTTTCATGTAACGTAATATCAACAGTTAATGTAGCCTGGACTTAATGCTATGCCACTAGGGCCTATTTATCTCCTTTAAAAAGGATTCTGATCGGTGATATTTATCATTTTTGATTTTGTCAAACCATTGAAATTTACAATTGGAGCTGTTTATGTGTACAAGAATGCTTGTGAAATGATGACACGTCCAAGCCTAGCAGTTTAAAGTGAGTAAACATCAGTAGCACACAGATTTTCAGCCGCGTTTACAAAGTTGGTTGCTGATCACCCATCTCTCTCTCTCTACCCGCAGCATAGTTGGAATACTTTTTTCAGATGTACCACGTTTAAAATACATTGAACTGGAATTTCATGTGTTCTAAGCCAGACATGCATGAGAAAAAAGGACAGATAGTGATAATGTAGGGTTTGTTAACTGGAACCCTCTGAACAGAAGTTCGGGTAATGATTATCATATATGACAAAATATATTTTATTTCTCATATGTTAGTTCTCGCTAAGTCCTTGTCCTATAAAATAATATTATTATACACCCAACTGTCCATCCCTGCGATATTATGTACAAACTACAACTGTCCAATATTCAGCGATATTGGACACCGATCTTTCTGACGTATCGCACACGTCACAGTGAAGTAATTTCTGTGTTGCCACACAATGTTTTCATGTGCGTCACAAAGAAAGGAACTTGTTTTGACGTCACCGCGTTCCAACAGCGTCACGTAATTTATTTATCCATCAATGATAAAAGAAAGGAATTGAAGACTTAATCATTAAAATTCTTTTGCTGCATGATATTAACATAACTTTGTTTAATTTAGATTATACATTTTTATAGTGTATAATAAATAGGTTATTGGATTGTATGGTTCTGTATGGACTCGCAAGCCCGTTGCTTTCCCTGTGTCAGGACTCGCAAGCCCATTGCTTTCCCTGTGTCAGGACTCGCAAGCCCGTTGCTTTCCCTGTGTCAGGACTCGCAAGCCCGTTGCGTTCCCTGTGTCAGGACTCGCAAGCCCGTTGCTTTCCCTGTGTCAGGACTCATCCATACAGGACCATACAATCCAATAACCTATAATTACGGCGATTGTTGAATGATGATTATGTTTTTTTTGGTGGTGTTGTGTTTTATGTCTTGTGAATATGCTTTGTCTTGTTTGTTGCCAGTGTCGTTGAAGGCAGCTTCCTTCAACCATTAGTAAAACTTAGTACCTAATTAAACAATTTTATTTTCGAGTGTAGTAACTCTTACTAATTGCTATACTTTTTTATTGTAGGTTCAGCTAATGCATTAGTCAGTCTGAAAGCAGGTAAGGTCATTGAAGCTACAGTGTATGGCAGGGCCAATGCTAGAAAATATGTAAACTGTCTCAGCAAATTCGCAATGTACAATAACTAAATGAATTCCAATTATACTACTGGTCTAGTATCCAACATATTTATCGGGAGTAGGCTAGTTTGATATGAAACAATGTATTGTACGTGGTATATTTCAATTCTACAAGCTCCATGGAAACTGTTTTCCCACTCTTTACAGCTGACTGACAAATCAGTTAAAATGCGACCAAGCAACAATTAGCAAAACAAAATTGGATTGTAAAATTGTTATGACAATTAGGCAATTAATTCACTAAAAGAAGTTGCATGCTTTCAGTATGAAGTTTTGACTAAATGTCAGTTTCGTTCATTCTGAATTTAGTATTTTTTATGGCCAATTGTATTTGGGTTTCCATTCGTATCACGGTATGCAACACAAACCAGTTTAAATGGATTTATTATGAAAACGACGGACCGGTGGAATACTTCATATATGTACAGTAGTAACAGTACTAAGGCAGTCGACAGCCGAGAGGACAGACGTCAAGACTGGATGGCATGCACTACTGGGTACGGGTTAATTTACATCCAAGACTCCATATATTTCAGTGTGTGAAAAATATTATATCATATTATATGCCTCTTATTTGCGTCGTTATTTACTTGGCCATTTATTTCATTCACTTTATCCCTTGATATCGGTCTTTCATTGATCTGAGTTTTTTCCCTGAAATCTTGCTCACCAACTGGGTTGTGTTTATTAAGGTTCCACTCATAATTCTTAATAAAGAGGGATTATAAATTTTTATCCAAGGGACACTTTTTTATATTCGAATTTGAGCAACTTGCTGAACTTACACAGGTAACTTATACTGATTGATTAATTGTTTGGGGTTTTACACCCGCTTTCATGTACGACTAGGCTATATGTAGGTGGGTCCTTGGGCTAGGCTTGTTATAGCAAGACTAAAGCCTAGTGTAGATCGGCTTTGCGACTGGCTGCAACTGGGTTTCTGCAATTGACTGCAACTGGGTCACGTCTCTGACCAAAGTTTCATGCCGATTTACATGCTCTTGCGACTCGATGCAACTGGGGAAAAAAGCCAGTTGCAGTGAGTTGCACATGTTCTACTTTTTGTGGCCAGTTGCTGTGAGATCTACATGGTTTTTACTACTGGCTGCAACTGAAACTGATCATGTGATGCAACATGTGAAATGGAAACAGCTTTTACATTTGATTTCGGATAGTTCTTTTCAATAAAATCTACTTTCTTGGAGTCCCACTTGTAAATATGAAAGCTATGCACTGCAGTGGTTTCAAAATTTCTGACCCGGTCATGTTACTTTGTGAAAAGGGTGTTTACACATGTAATGTGGTAAAAATAATTTAAGCTGCAATTTGTACTGCCAATTTATTACAGATCATGTGATTACCTGTCTCTAGGTAGCCAGTCGCTGACAGTTGCGTTGATCTACACGCTTGGATGTTAGTAGCAGTAAGTTGCAGGCAATCGCCCACCCTGAGGCTTTTTATCGAAATTTCTCAGTTGCAGCTAGTTGCATGTTGATCTATGCTTATCTTTGGAGTTTACAGTTGTTGACTGTTATATCTCCTGAAGAATCTATTCCCTCCACCAATTACTTTAAAAGTCTTCAATCTGTATTTTCTTTGGGACCTGAAGTAAGGCTCACAGGATGCCGATTTTGTTGTGGTGTCCTGTTTTGTTTATGTTATGTAAATGTTTTGTTCTGTCTTGCATGTTGCCAGTGTCATTTATGTGGTTTCCTTCACTGATTGGGCTGGCACACAGTCATATAAGTGAAATAAACTTCAGTACAGCGTAAAACCCAATCAAAGAAAAAAATTCGTTGGGACAATCTACTCAAATAATGTAGCACCAGTAGCTGCCCTACCAAGACATTGCCATAAGGGTCTGTCTCGACCATCACTCAAGGTCGTGACCTTAATTTCAAGGTCATATCTTTGAAAATAGAAATAACTACATGTACACCTTATCTATGAAGGTGTAGCTGTTTTTCGGGACATTTTTGTTTCAAATATCCACTCACATCAGTTTTTACCCTAAATCCTCAACAAATTTGACCTTAAGGACTTAAGTAATTTATTGAATTTATCAATGTGAACTTGGAACTACAACTTATATTGTCCAGTTGGGTAGCTTTAAGTCTAAACTTCATAAAAATGTCAAGATCGTTTTTGCTCTACTATTAAGCCTTTACATAGCATGAAGCTAGTTAAGTGGTAAAGGGGTCAATTATGTTGAGAATGAAGGGTAATGTTAACAAACAGATATCATTCTGCACATGTTTATAATTTAAAAACCCTGTTAAAATATTGTTGACTCACTCACACATGTTGAGTAACTAACTGCGCCATCATTTTCCACAAGGTATCCCAGAAGCCGTTGGCCTTACTGATTATTTCAACACTGACATACAGAAACACAATAATTCCACCAAACAACTTCTTGAGCTAACGATACACCATGGATTTCATGTGACCATTTGTATTGTAATTTTGACTTCATTTTGATGATAACAGTGATTACCTGCCTGTTATGTGTCCAACTACAACGCAAAAAACTTTTGAGTACGACGTTAAACACCAATCAAACAAATATGTAATCACTGTATTCATCACTTTTAATCAAAATTATTATGTAATGTTATCCGTCTTTTTTGCGTCATTTTTAAGCAGTTTGACATTAATTAAGTTTTACACCTATGTTTAAGCAATTTCTGTAACCTAGAAGTTAGAACTTTAAATCTGTATGGAAATTTTGTGTCGGTGACTCTACACTGTATGGCTCGAAATTTGAACATGCCCAAGAAAAGAAAAGAAATCTCTTGCTCAAGGAATTTAACTTGATTTTAGGAAACAACAATATTTTATTAAAAACAACAGATTTAGCCTTAGAGGCCTGTTTGATTATTCTTTGCAGTTATTCATTGTATACCACTTTTAGGTACACTACTACCCTGCTCATCAACTTGTAAACCATTGAAGTACATGTTGTTTATTCTTTAGATGTTAAGACTGTTGTGTTTTCAAGCATTGATTGATAAATTCAAAGGGGCTGTGCCGTGGCTCCGTGGTTGAGTGTTGGACTACGGAGCCCCCTTCACTGTACCTGGACTATATATAGGTATATAAGGGAAAGTTGACATATACATGTAGGCGAAATATGCTTGAGTTCGAGGTTAAATACAAATCGAACAAACAAATCTCAACAGAATAACTAACGCTACTGAGGTTTGATTTAAATTAAAACACTCTTAGAATCTAGAGTGAAAATCCACCAAAGATATGTTTTGTTAAAAATAATTGTTTTTAGTGTGGAAATGAATACTATGATTTATATAAGGGCAGTTCTGTAGGAAATCACTGTTAAGAAATAACATGTTTTAGAATCGTTAAACTTGGTTTTAAAACTCTTGGGATGTCTTAACTCTATATAAAAATCTTAAAAAAAAATATTTAGTAAAATGTCAACCTTTTTTTTAGCTCATATGAGCCAAAGGCTATGAGCTTATCCGATCTAAATCTGTCTGTCGGCGGCGGCGTAAACTTTTCACATTTTCAACTTCTTCTCAAGAACTACTTGGCCAAATTTGATCAAACCTGGTATAAATGATCAGTAGGGGAAGGGGATTCAGATTTGTTCATATGGACTCTTTGGGCCCCTTTATTGGGGTCACACGGGGTCCAGAAAGGTCAAATTATGGTCA
>JAVFBZ010035766.1:0-10854 GCA_032466195.1 Katharina tunicata
TAAAATGGTACTAAAAAAAGACCAAAACCCACTATAAAACCGCGGGTCTTGTCCTTTAAGGCAATACGGCTATCTCCCAAGCTCCAGCACTTATATATTAGAAAGACAATCTAAATTTTGCGGCATACATTGACACCAGGATCAACAATTGTGCGACCCTACAAAAACAAATGATTGTTTGTTCATATATGCGTGTGAGGAAATGTTTTACGCACTGCTTTGGCTACAAAAAAAAATATTACTCACAACTCTGGGAAGGAAATTGAAATAGTCTTTAAATTCTTCATTAAATGAACACCTTTAACTTGTGGGTACTTACCTGTGTGATATATTGTTGTATTCGATTGCTTAAATCGTTTAGGTAAAGAGAATACTTTAAACAGATAGCTAATGTAAATTGACCAAGACACATTTCTTACATGAAACAGAAATGGCTCATCTGTTCTTGTAAAACGCCTTGGGATTGTATTACCTAATAAGGTTATAACTGTTGCCACGTCTCAACACTCCGTTCTACTAATAAGTGTATTGTGGTAAGTCCGCGTTTCCAAAGCCCCTTACTTATGGTTATGGGTTATGGACTCACTTAACCCGTACAATCAAAAGGCGGACTGCTCTCAGGAGAATGCTTTTGATCAATTCCAATAATGTTCCCGCAGTTCATTACATATATGTGATTAATCAGTAAAATCTTTAGGCAATCTTTTATAGCTTATGTGTGCCAAGATACAGGCAACTTTTACTTTCTACCAGAAACGCTTTGCAATGAATATTAATAATAAAAGACAGAACTAAATCGTGTTGCAATATACACCCGGATAAAAAGTTGGGAATCAAATTAAGGTGGCCCCACCTAACATACGCCAAACTTGCCACATACTACCAACAGTGACTGGAATTCGATAGGCGATTGTCAAGTTAATGGCCAGAAACCTAAAAGTGGACGGACAGGCAGACAACCCATACCATAATACTTCCCGTCAAATGATGAATTTTATGAATTTAAATTAAAGCCTTTTAATAATGTTATTTTTTTTTCAAGTGAACAAAAAGTCTGAAGGCGGCATAGCTTGTACAAAGAACGAATTGAAGTCCTATGACCGTAACCAGACTCTCTGAATATAATATTTTTTATCACGTCTCGTTATTCCCTAATTTTCATTTATTTAACTTGGTTTTAACAGTCACTTAAACTATATTCTCTGTTTTCGATGTTCACTTCGGAGTATATTGACAGTTTATGTAGTAATTTTAATTAAAGCCTTATAATAATGTTACTTTATTGGCTTTCCGGAATTTGTGCTAATTATAATGAGTATTAAGGAATTAATAAATTTATTTTACCACACGATACATCACATAAGTTTTACTCACATCCAACACAGATTACAATACGCGATATAATATTAATGGTGGAATAAACACTACATATTAATGTCCTCGCTCTTACAAAGGTACGAACGCTGAAGATGGGGTTATATTTGTTTCAAAATTAACTACAGCATTGACTCAGAATGGATCAATAAAGCTAAGACGATTGAGATTGAAATGGTTGAATCCCCTTGTGTCCACTGTAAACCGATTGTTACAGAAATCAGAAGGTGGTTAAAATCCTCTCACCTTTCAGGACACACAACAAAAAGTTGTCCAATGGGACAAACAAGTAAATTCCTTAATGTCAACGAAATGTTTTCTTTTAGCCCATTGAGGCTATTAGGTGACATAACAGACAGGAAGATTTCTATTCTAAACCTGGAGACATTTTATAATCGGCTATGAAATCTTGCATGTAAGCTTAATGAACTTCTGATCCCCGTCGAGGTTGTTTCTTATTGTTCTTGCTCTGAGTGAGGCAAGATGAGGTGTGACAGCTTCGAGGCGTAGAGCACGATGTCATAGCGCTAGAGCGCGATCCGCAGCTCTGTCTTGTCATTTACGTTCGTTCTTTACTTTAGGCAATACGTTTAATCATTGTCTGGGCCCTCTCCACTTTTAATATACATAATATACATGACCCCCTTTTATATTAGTCCCACGTTTGATGATTTTACAATGTGATCTCTGTTTCATACTTCCTGTGTTATGTTTAAATACGGCTAATAACCAATACTAATATTCGTTATTTTACCAATTTATACTTTAAACTAAAAATGAAATGAAACTGGGAAATGCAATTCTCAAGGAAAAGAAATGTATATATACTGTGACTTTCCCATCTTTTTGTTACACGTCAGACAGATGACAAAGAATACGTGTCTTAAATATAAAAACAATTCCGATGGCTTAATATACATTAGTCTTTTCCCGTATAAAATACCTTTGAGTTATTAGAAACATACAGCTTTCGTCTTTAATCTATACACAGAGTAATCCTGATAATACCAGTTTCTGTATATTGGAGAAAAACACTGGCATTTCGTAAATCTATTCCATTAAACAAATCTCTGGCCAACACACACAACATTATAGAACTCAAATGAGAATTGTTACCAAGGGAGACAACTGAACTGGCAATGCATTCCTGAAAAAAATATGTCCGATAATTAAATCTGGGATTTTATATTTTTGCTTGTTTCCAGACTCTGCACTATCGATATGTGTGGGAGTAATTCTGTTGAATTAATTATTGTGTGTGTTGAACTAAACACTTGAAACCTTCTATATCTGTTTTTATAATGCTCACAATTGATTTGTTACGACAATGATTTCTGGAAACAGTTGATATTAATGTTGGTGAATAATATTTCGGCTAACTTTATACAGATATTTGATGGTAGATTATTTTGGTTTTAGTTACGAGATTTGTGTTAAACACTTGACGAAAGGTAGGCTGGAAATATATCACACGCATGACCAATACAATCAGTGTTCACATTTCGCATTGATGCCGAATGGACCTCGAAAAGAATATTCATCTTAAGTCTATACATATTAAACATACCAGTGGCACTTTACAAATCGGATATATACTTGATGTATCTATCGCCTTTGAAAAACGGAAATGTTCGTTGACTGAAATATAGAGTTAGAATGAAAAATCGATAACCGTAGCAAGTACGTTAATCTCTACTATAAGAAAATCTGACTGGAGCACATTAGAGACCTTATAATACAGTGAAGCAGTTTTCGAAGTTAATCCAAAGGCGTTTTAAAAGTAAATATAACTTTAGCTCAAATAGTAAAAAACAAATTAAACACTCTTCTTATGATTGATTTTGATCGGCCATTTTTATGCCGAACAGGGTTTTAACAGACTAAAGGTGAGAATTAAGTTTGAGAGACTTTCAGAAAGTACAGTGTGAACGTTAATGATGGTTGGATGTCGTACATACTGCCACTGTTAGATGATAGCGGTCACTGAGTCCAGCTTCAGAATGTTAACAGCAGCCGAATAACACCTCCTCAATCGACATTCTTTATAAATTGTATGTGACCTATTTAAAAAAACCCACAATATTACATTAATTAGAAACCGCCACTCAAATGCACCATATCAATAGGAAAAGGTCAACCATATCCTGTTCAGAAAAGTTTTCCATAACCAAACGAAATCTGTAATAGCGGTCTTATTCCAGTTGGCAAGGGATAACAGTCGCCAAGGTGCATCTATGATTTAGGAGTATCATATTCGTTATTGAAACATTACATTTAATAAGCATAATGTATCATTAACTAATTAATAATTGTAAAGCTAAGATGATTACTCATTGATATATTGCTCTGTGAATTTTCTAGTAGCAGTGTATTAAATAATTTTTTTTATAAGTGAATGCCATATAAGTGCCAATGTCTTTGTCCGGACAGAATTTGCTAAGAGACAACTCGTTCATGTTTAGTGCACTTACTTAAAAGTGTAAATGCAGTATACTATTAGATAAACATATTTTCGTCAGATTTTGCTTTTTCGAGTCTCAAGATAATTTCCTGATTAAATATACAGCTTGGAAAAACAATTTCTTATCACACTTCTATTCAACTAGAATAACTTCCTGGCATTAGTTTTAGAAAGACACAGTTAAAATGACCCGAGGAAAGTCATTGTTTCAGTGAGACATGATCCACGGCTTAACGCAACAGCCCTGGAGCTCTGTTATTTCATTTTATAAACTGGATTGTCACGTGACCTCCTGAAGCTTATTTGAAGATGGTCGATGCTCTCTGAATTCCGTAAGCTGGTTTGTTGTATCACAGTCTGCGTCCTTAGACCATTTGACGGGTGGTTGGCTGGATTTTCTTATGCCCTGGTGCTCTCTGAGCTAAAAGGGCCCCCGGAAGCCGATTGTTTTGGTGTTCTATATTTCGTCCTGCGTTGATTTTTGTATTGCCAGTAATGTTAAGGGCTTTCATTCTAAAATTGGGCAGGCACGCTGTCATATGTGAAATAACATTAAGTAGGGCGTGAAACCCCAATCAACTAAACACACCAAAAATTACTTGGCAGTTGTTGCTTCATGAGAGTTCAAAACAAAAACAGCAGATATTTGTTCATGCAGGCTGTAATCGAACTGAAAGTTTCTAAAATTAAAAAAAAACTAGTTTTGAACAAGTGAAAAAATGGTGACAAATACAAACTTACACACGAAACTATTATACATTAAACAGTGCAACCTAAATGATAATGGTTATTAGTTTTTCCTCATTCTTATTGGGTAAAACAGGAATTCAATATTATGCCCGGACAGATTTTGATTCCCTGGTGTTAATTATAGACACACTTTGACAGAAATCAGAAGGTGGGTTGAAACCCTTGTCACTTTACAGCTGAAACACACCAACAAGGTGTCAATTGGGACCTGCAAGTTAATACATAATTGTCAACAAAATACCTGTTTAAAGATCTAGATTGTTAATTGGCTTTACTCACCTGGTTTTTGTTTTCATATTCCCTATGTGCCAACATGCATGTTGTCAATGAAGAATAAATAATAAATTTATATTTGGTTGACTGCTCTATTCCGATTTCTACCAAGGTGGCATCTAAGTAGTTTAACTGTCTCCACCATTGTTAAACACAGAAGGACGCTGCATATTGATTGTGTATTATATATAGTTGTAATCAGTTTGGACAGTTTACAATATGCAGGGCAAGATAGGCCTACGTGCACCACGATAAAGACATAGAATCCATCAACTGCTATAAAAAATTAAAGACTGCGTTTAAAATAATTATTCTGATTGAAAATTCAGGATTCTTTGAAAGACTCCATGTAAGATTACAAGGCTGATAATGACTGAGCTACTGACAATTGGTGTTTTTTAATTGAATACATTATATGTTTGAAACATCCGCAATTCGTTTGTAACAGAAACAGAAATAAAATATAATAAATACCATCATAAATCGCATAGTCCATGTTTTAGAGAAATTGGCCCACAGTTGCTTTCAGGCGTTGTTTTTGCACTTAATTCAGATGAATTCGGATAACGGTATGATATAGAGCAGAATATATGTTGGGTGGCTGGATATACATAAGTCTATCTCGCCTGAGAGCAAAAACCAAATCCCCAGTTATTTCTGTGTATGGTATGGCCATTGTTTTTATTATTAACAACCAAGGTATCTGGTGTTAATGATTGATTAAAGTATGAATGGCTATAAACAAACATGCAATAACACAAAACAAGCAATCGTTGACCTGAATCAAGTTTTCCCAACGTTTTTCTAAGATGTCTCATCTGTATTTAAAACTTAGCCAATTAGCTCTGTTCAATAATACGTTTTTAAAGCCCGGATACATGTTTCGAGAGACCAAAGAAAGTTAACCATTAACACATGCAATCATTTGTCTACTTCATGAAATCAACAATTGATCTGAATAACAGCTCAGAGGGAAGTTTCGGATGAAACTGATGCTATCATTGATGTACCAATGAACATGTTTATTGCACAAATTTATCTTATTGTTTTATCAAGGAATTCATATTTGTTTGCGAAAAGCAGTCCCCACTTTTAATATGTGATCTTAATTGCATCTAATAGTGTGGAAGAAAATTATCCCCTATAAACCAGTGTCAAAACAGTGAAGATCAGTATTTAATAATTATTGTTAATTTATTTTATACTGACACAGTTGCTCGATAAATCTGTGTGATGTCTGCATGGCATTCCTCTCTGTATTACAGTTTGTGTATACAAATTGTGTTTTATTTTCGTAATGAAGCTGATTGATATTCATTATACCAAGATAAGGCTAGTACATTTCGGGTGCAGGTAGACATTAAATGTAACCAAACCAATCGATCAATAGATGTATCTTGAATTGATTATGAATGGATCACATAAAGTTAGGATCCCATCTGAATCGGTGGTTGTTTATATAGACAAACCCTTTTGGTTCATCCGCTGATGAATTAAGGCCGGTTTACCAGGTGTGGCAACCATAGGGAACATTTCAAAGGGCATCAATTAAATCCTGTCTTTAGGGGCTTTTCGGGCTGTAGTTTTGAACGTGGGGTCTTTGGCCGAGGTTTCTTAAAGTCACATACACCCCACCACATTTGTTGTTTGTTTTTTTAACACTTCAACTCCGATATTTCCACTGTAGAGCCGTTGCATATTTGGTGTAATTTTCACAGAATAGCATGAGTTGTAGGTATTTTTCTCAGCATGTAAACGTTAGATGCTTTACGTTAATTCCACCCTCACGTTTGTAGGTTAAGTAAAACTTTTAGATTAACAAATTATCTGAACAAAAGTATGTAAAGAAGGACCTGTCAATTGGCAGTCACATCTGGATCACGCTTTGAGCTACCTACGTTTAATACTCACCGGCCATTAGCCCAGCCTCTTACAAGATTGTAAATGTTTGCAGGCTACATGTATGGTCATTCACCAAGGTGGGATCAAAAGCTTCGCCAAAAGTCGCATAATGGCAGGATTTCTCCTGGCTTGTACAAGCCTTGCACCGATCGAAACAAATTTTTTACTTCTTTTTATAATTTGTTAAAAAAAACCTAATTTTGAGTGGGTATGCGACTTTTAATGGATCTGTGAAATAACTTCCTCGTGGTTGAATCAGTGTTTGTTGAACGATTCAGACTAGAAACGACTAAAGAGAATTTTGAGTGGATAGTAAAAGTGGGAAAGACTGATTTAAATAAATATGGATCGCTGTACGGAATAATGCATTCGGGCAGGAGGATATTTAAGCGTAATAACAGACCGAGAAATAAATAAGAAATAAATAAAAAGTATTAAGCACTAAGTAGGACATTAGTCCAAAGAATAGTTAAAGAACTACCGATACACATACTCAAAGCATTAACAAATGTGCTAATGGTCACTTTGTTTGTCTCGCCACCTCCTCATACCTGAGGGATATTTAAGCAGATCAAATTTTAGACTATACAAGGCTATTATAATGTTCTTGAACCGAATAACTTAAATAGGACAGCAACATAGCAGCTGTTGCGTTAAGAACTTTTTGAAATATGTGTCGCTTTGATTGTATGATGGTCATTACTATATATATGCGTAAAAATCGTTACTGCTTAATATTATTCCCATTTAGTAGATACGGTGGTTTATACTGAATGACGCTTGTAACAGTACTGCTTTGTCTAATCGTGGATCTTCCGGCAAAACCAGTGAAAGTGGAGCCATTCCAGACACATTATTAAGATACATGCTTGAACTGCATAAATATTTCTATGCTAGGCATTAGCTTTAACACTGCAACGAACATAACAGTCTTTTTGATGATACAGAATAAATCGTATCTATGATTCCTTTATTCTTGTACATTAATTTAGATCACATTTCTTAATAAAGTAATAACCTATGGCAAATTATGTGTTCAACAAAACTTATTCATTATCATTTGTTATAACTGTGTAAGGCTCATCATTTTGTATGTAACGTTGCTTTGCCCAACATCATATACAAATAATGAAAATCTTTCAAAGATCTTAAATTTTATAAATTGTGAAAGTTATCTGATCATTCTCTTTATATTTTTGTCAAGAGTAATCACACAGGCACATGGATAGCGACTTAATAAAACCCATAAATCATCTCATGTTCCAGATAAATTATCAGAGACGTTTCATTCCGATATCTTTCCAAATCCGCCATCCTCACAACGATCACATTTCCCCAACTTCCTTACTTTTCTATTTAAAAACACATGAAAATGCTTTGAATGTAAGGTAATTAATTTTCGCCTATGTCTATTTTTTTTTGCGTGGGATTATAAATCCGTCTAGACATTTTCTCAACGTATGGTATATATGATTTTCTCTCATTTTCAGGAGTAACGGCCATATATGAATTGAGAAATCACCTTTTGTCGAAGATGTAACAAAATAGTTACACCCAAAAGAAACTAAGGCGAAAACACATGAAGAGGTGGTATCGAAGATTTACACGAAGGAAGCAAGAGAAAACAAAGGACAATCCTAGAAGACAACAAACGAATCCGATTATATGAATGGACAGGAAAATGAAGGATTGTGAAGGGACGACACACACCCCACTCTTTATTGTGGTACATATAGTGCACAGTGATTCTCCAGATATTTGCTGTTTTTTTAAAACGCAGATTGATATTTACAACACATTTTCGGGTGCTCTCTCGCACACAATACTGTAAACTAAATTCCCTTAAATGAACTACAAGAAAATATGACTTCTGATGTTCCCTGATATTATAAGACAATAAAGATGAAACATCACTTCTGCGGTTTGTTCTGCATACAGCCAGTCTGAATTCTTTGTTCCAGGAATTTTATAGACGTTTGTTTATTATATTGGTGTTATACCTTAGTGTTCTGATTTCGGTGGAAACCGATGCCTTAGACTTAAACACTCAGGTACGTTGAGTTTAATCGATTAATACTTTATTCGTTGTCCGTGGGTCTACAGTTGATTTTTCGTTCGCGTGGAAACTCCGTCTTTTGTCATTTTCTCAACGAACATGTAAGCTATATGTGATTTTCTGTTATTTTCAGGTATAACAGCCATATATGAATTAAGAGATCACATTTTGTCGAAGATGTAACAAAATAATTAGAACCGAAAGAAGCTAACTGATTTTTGGTGTGATATTAACGACGAATTTTCCGGTGCTCTCTCGTAAACAAATCGGTAAATTACCATAAATGACCTACAGGAATATATGACTTCCGATGTATTTTCTGATACCATAACACCATAAAGCTAAACATAAATTCTGCGGTTCCAGGAATTTTATACACGTAGCCTATGTTTATTATATTTGTGTTACACCTTAGTGTTCTGATATCGGTGGAAATCCAAGCCCTGGAAATAAACCCTCAGGTACGTTTAAGTTTAATCTATTAATACTTTATTCGTAGCCTACAGTGTAAACCCAGAGCAATGGAACTAAATCCTTATCAGGAAGATATCTATTTTTCAGGAAGAGGAGTTTTAAGCTGTATTCCACAAAGGCCGGATTATCAGCAAAAAACACTACTCACACAAAACATATATTTCCATCAGGTATTCTAGAAGAATTCCAGAATTTTAAAAAGATTGAAAAGGAAGTGGACATGTACTATTTGCAGATTAGTTTAGGATTCTTCATAGTTACATTTAACACCCGCCTAAAGATACAGACGAAGGTGTAAAGATCAAATAAGCTGTACATGCTCTGAAATATAAGCAGAACACTAATTGCGATAGAAATGATCTCACACATATAGTAACACCACGGTAGACTGTGCCTCTTTCGTTCAGGTCTAATGCAACATGTATGGTCATAACTGATACAAAGTCCATCGTCTTCAGGGATAAGAAGTTGTTGCGCTGGTATATCCTTTACAAAGCAAAAAAAAAAAAAGATATGACCACGCATATTTGTGCCTATTTCACCAGTGGACCTTAAAGCATGACAGATATTAAGAAAACGAATAAATAGTCCTAAACTAAAATGACGACGTTGCATCAATGGTAATTGCTGTCAAAAACAGATTGGAAAGGTCGATATAGCACACAGAGACATCCATAGCTACCACTGCCTATGTTCCAGGCGGACGGCCTTCACCTTGGTCTGTGTATAAGAAACAGCACCACCACAGTGCTGTCCGACAGAGAATATATAGTTCATGTGATTGTATATGTTTTTTGGGATGAACACTTTATTGACTAGTCATACAGCACTGTGACAAAAATTGAAAATCGTTTAAACTACCCTTCATTAATTGAGCAAGTTTGTTGGCACTTATTAAGTCTATTATGATAATATATCTGGTAGCAGTAACTTGGGCCGTTGGCCTACATGTATATCGTTGTATTGAAATATATTGCAATAGATAATAATCTATAACAATTTCGTCGGGAATATATATTATTTATTGAAGGCGAAAAGTAACGGGAGAATCCTTTTACTTGGAAAAATGATCTTACTAGCACTTAAGGGAATAGCATGTGACATCATTTGAATAGTATACGCATTTCCATGTGCGACATCCTAGTCATTAGTTTGACCATGCATGTCCAAGCGGTAACAAAACAAAGTTGTTAGTGGCTACGAAGACAATGGGTGGTTTTTAAATTTTTTTAAGAAAAACACAAATCAAACAGATATCAACATATAGATAGCGTTAAAGTTGCTACGGCATAACAATAAATCCGAAGGCCTTTAATGTCTCTATACCGGAAAGATTCTTGCAATTAAGTACAAGCTTCCATGTGCCGCATGTAAGTTATATAGGTTGAACTTGTTGAGATCGAGGGGCGCTGAAAGTTTATAGCATTAACAGATCGTGTTATTCACCTAAAGTCTATATATACTCTGGCATTGTCCAGCTGAAGGAGTTATCTCTGTCGATCCATAATGGGAAGCATGTGAGGGCGCAGAATTT
Source organism: Katharina tunicata (assembly GCA_032466195.1). NCBI lineage: Eukaryota > Metazoa > Mollusca > Polyplacophora > Chitonida > Mopaliidae > Katharina > Katharina tunicata. The sequence goes on from JAVFBZ010035766.1 coordinate 10,825, forward strand.
CATCCCGATAGCGTACAGCTGTCAGGTTGC
>JAVFBZ010035810.1:0-10853 GCA_032466195.1 Katharina tunicata
TCGGACAGTAGGCAGATTATCTGACGCAGTTCTTAGCGCACTGTCTACAATCAGATTAAGGAGGTCCGTAACGTCTGAGTTACGTAGTGACTTTTTGTTATATCTCCCATATATCTCATCATAAACGTCATCATATTGGGACAGGCATGCTGTTAGGCATTTAGTGTAAGCTTCATTTATCATTTCAGGTGGGACTTTATGCCACGCAGTTTTCTTGCGTTCAAACTCTATGTGTTTTTTAGTTTTTGATGGGTTCCTGTTTTCAGAGTCAGAGCTAGTACTAGCACTCAGCCGGGCATATACAGGGCAGTGATCCGATACATTTAGTGCATGCTCGTCAAGAACGCCGCATTCCTTAATCAACGTTTTGCAAGCCTGGTCGACAATCACGTGGTCAGTATACGATGTGAGCTCATTTCGCTTAAAAGTAATTTCAGGGCCATATGCATGGTTGTTCATATCAATGGCAGAAAGAGATTTTCGCTCCATCATTTGAAAAAGCATCTTTCCATGACGGGACATTAAATGTAAATTTGGATAAGAAATTCGACTACCCAGAGAGGCATTTTAGTCACCAAGAATAATAACACGTCCTTTATAGCTTAGTTCTTCAGCCACGCATTCAAGATAGTCTAGTACAGCCTGGAAGGAAACACCGGACGATGGGTCTGACAGGTAAGCACATATAACAACCAGGTTGGCTTCGCCACCGACATGAATAGCACAAATCCTATCATTTTCCAGTTAACCCACAGGCGTTAAAATGAAAGGCAGAGATTTCCTCTAGGAGATAGCAACTCCCCCTTTCCCCTACCGGGGTGAACACCAACGTTTTCGGGGTTTAGGTCGTCACTACATACGTAATGAACATCAAAATCTTCATAAATATTGCTCAAATTTTTTTGAGCACCAAGGTCATTTTGCCAATGTCCACAAATACACAAAATGTCATTACTTCAAGAAGATGTCGTATGTAGGGTTTTGATGATAAGATTATCTTACATAAATACAAATAGTAATTGACCATCTAGGTAGAAAAATCTTCTGGGCAAAGTGTTTAAGTGTATTAGTCATATAAGTGTATTTTCATCTAAAGATTGTTACAAAAGACAATGTTAGCAATTAACATGCTGACATCAAAACGCCTCCTTAAAGTTCGCAATGCTTTTTGTACAACTAATAAGTATACACTATTATCTAGATAATAACTTCTTAAAGAAGATGTCTTAGCTTTGACAGGTCGTGACATCAAGGAAAAAAAAATAGAAAAATCCATTATATATGTGGGCAATATATTATATCAATTTATTCTATCACTTTAATTCCTTTCCATATCGGAATACCAAATTTAAACGTTCTAGTTGTCGTGACAACTGCGTTGTTCATGACAGGTGCGTGGACTGACACTTCTTAGAGTTATTCTATACTGGAAGCATGCGTATTGGTGATATGGTTTTCAGATATGGTTATGTATAGCCTGTGCTTGACTGAAATAAAGACACTGATCTGACAATACCGTCCTGCCTCGCGAATAGGAAATAACATGTCGCCCAGATTGACAGTTCTGTATCCTCAGACCATTAATTCGAGGAAGTGACTTGTTAAGAAAGCCTTTGCTATAACAGGACGTTTAAAGCAAGTTACTGCATTTGTGTTTCACTATATCAAAATATCAGAACATACTGGTCCTCAAACCAATGGAGTACGCGTTGCCGAACGTATTCGTTAACGGTATTGAGTCACAGGCTTCTAGGGCCGGTTGTTCAAAAGTGTATCAACTTTTAATACCAGTCTTAAGCCACCAAACCTGGCTTTAGATTGGTCTTAAAATTAATACAGTTGTTCAAAACTGTCTTAAAGTGAAACTAGGCTTAAACTTGAGCTAAGTCTAGTCTGAAATTAACTCTAGTCTTAAGGAGTATTAGTTTGGTCTGAAGTTAGCCTAGAGGCGCTGGATACATGACAATATTAACTTTGAACAGTTAACATATGAGGAGAAGACTTTTGTTTATGAATGTTGGAATTGAAACACGTAAACAACGTACCTTTACGCATAACCAGTCGTTTCTGGTATCTTTTGATTTTAGGAATTAAGAGCAAGATATAGATTTGGACACAAATTCATCCAGTTTATCCCCTACCTTGTTCGTAACGATTAAAAGAGGGCAATAGTGCATTGTCGCCAGAAACACAAATTCTAATATCTTTGAGATATTTTGCGACTGGCAGTTTCATGCATGTTGTGGGAAATACTTTTGGTGTGGGCAAATATGTTGTATCGCAAGTGGTAAACATTGTTTCTTTAATTCTCAGTGAATGAATCGCGAAGTTTGTCAATTTTCCAAATGACCTTAATACTTTGAAGAGTGGATTCTTTTTAGTTGCATCGTTTCGAAATGTAGTTGGCTGCATCGACGGTACACAAGTCCGCATAATAACACCATCCCAGAACGAAAACGATTATTTGAATGGGAAGGGTTATCACTCTATAAATGTGCAAGATATCTGTGACCATGAAAATAAGTATGTAGCCAACTTTTGAAGTGACAGAAGGCATTTCCGCTGATGGGAGACTCGATATAGGTCGACCAAGGGCGATAACATTTTTGCTTACAAGGAGCTCAATTAAAGCCTATTATAGGCCTAGGCTACACAAAAGAGTGTCTGGGCTATTAATCTAATCATTTTGTGCTGCGTTATGCTATCAGTTAACAGGCACACAGATATTGTATAACAAGAACTAAAACGGATTCTGTGCTACCCCAAAAAATTACTGAATTACCCAGCTTTGTATTAAACAGATAATTCTATTAATATTTCGCCTATGCGTTTCTTTTTTGACGGAGTATATATATTGTATGCTGTAACCATTTTCCACCCTCCAAGCCATTGGGGAAGGGGGTAATCCAATCTTAACTAATTTATTCAACTATTCATTAGTAATATATTATTGAACTACCATAAGATGGGAAAACTGTATATATATGTGTGTGTATGAACAAAGGTCAGGGACCAATTCAACATTAGCAAAGTGTATTCCAGGTTTAAGGTTTTCAACATGGACTAATTATGTGATATAAATACATTTAATGATCGCCTATTATTAATGCTACATTGGTTCTAGTAACATCCTTGTTTCACATTTCTAAATTTAAAACTAAACATTTGGGATAAATGCATGTAAAGAATTTGAGCTTGGTTGAAAATTGCTTTGTGGAATTGGTCACAGCTCCTCAGGGTGTCAATATTTTTGATTCTGTATACCTATATAACTGCAGAGTATTTAGAGGATTATAATAATAATAATAAAATTTCAAAGATAACCGTACTAGCATGCTTCAAATGAATGGACTAAATCTATTTGAACACTTTATTCAACTCCACAAGGTGACCTCAATAACATTTTGTATTTTTTTCTGTCATTTTTTAACCACTTATGTTAAAATTAAAATAAGTTAATGAAATATAAAAAAAATTGTACTTAATTCTTATAAATAAATAAATAAATTTAATAAATAATTAAAAATATATATTTTGAAAATTCAGTAATTTAATACTTCAACGGAAGAGCAATCAGAAATTGTATGTATATGGTGTAAATAACTAAACATAACAAGACAGCCTTTAAGTTCTTTGAGTGGCATTTAGAAGGCAGTAGATGAATTAACACATGTGTTAAGATAACCTTTGCAGTTTTGCTCATTGTTGGCCCCCAACAATACAGGGTTAACCCGGATTGTAAACAAACCTCTGAGTAGTGATCTTAATTTATGTCACAATGTGACCTATTTCAAATTCATAAATAAATGTTAGTTTTCCCAACCAGACATATAATTACCCAATTTGAGTGGCAGAATTTGCAAGCGATGAACTTTATTGAATTCATCTTATTTTCATCCTTTGCGTTTGTAAAAAAAATCAAGGAGTATATTATGGGCAAGGACTTACCGCTTTCTACTCCGACTTGTCCAGCAAATGAAGTGGATTCGGAATTCTTTTCCCATATTAGTTGGGAAATCTCGTATTTTGAAACGTCTTGAAATGTATTTCAAGACGGCTACTAATAGCCTAAGCTCTAACGCTGAGTGTACACCCTAGAGTTAAGTTGTTATAAACGAATAACAAAATGACCAAACTTACACAGCTTGGCTTTAATCCTTTAATGGGCTATTTTGACGAATTGGTCTGGAGCTGATACTTCGCTGCTCACCCTCTTATCCTATTTAGTGGATGGTATGTGAACTTGTAAGCATTCCAAGGACGCCAAATGGCCTGTTATGGAGATTAAAAGCTGTTGGTCTAATTTCGGATTCATAAATGAAAAAGAACAATAGTCATTGCAAAATGGTACCGCCAATTTGTTTTCAAACAATGGTTACCAAGCAAAGGACATCAATGTAGAACAATATTTCCAAAAGTCCCCAGAGCATAGACAATAAGATTGTGGAGGTATGAATGTGTTGTTCAAACGATAATCGAAATAGAATGTTGACCACAAGAAATTTATATTGACCACTAGACATTTATATTTTCAAGGTCGCGCCGAAGCCCACTTGGTTAATCGTTCGACTGTAGAGTCCCATAACTATAGGTGCTTTATCTTTGGATCCCGCTGTGAATACTAGTTATACCAGGGAAGTTCTCAGGTGGCTGCGAAGAACCCAAGGAGTTTGTTTAAGAGGTGTCCTGTTAGTTTCCATCCATACATACACACGCAGTGGAGTCTCGTGATAACAGTGGAAAACCAACCATATAATTCCATGGATCATATATACCTAATGTCAAAGATACATTCGAAGTATGGAATTATATTTTTGTGATATTTCTACATAATCTAAAACAAGAGATGGTGTATCATACAGCGTTCGACAAGTTATTTAACGATCATGAGCATTCTATATCAACTGAGAGGTGATTCCAGTGGCTCGCATCACACACTTATTGGCTCAGGAGTTTTTAAAATTGTGAACACGTGTTGAAAATTAAAAACAAAGTATAGTCAATTGTCATTCGCAATTTAGAAAGTATATTCAGTTACACATACATAATTTGATTTAGTGGCGGCCCCATTCAACAGAATGATGTGCGCCATGACTAGGTTTGTCTCATAGTTCAAAAATACATATATTTTATAGACTAAGCACTCAAACTACTTAATTATTACACAACACATATACAGAACAGACAGGTAACATGAGAATAATTGCTACATACCGAGGCATAGCTTAAGGTTAGACAATGACTAGTTCAGTACATATAACAGAATAATTGCTACAGACAGAGGGGTAATATCCTACATGTTAGATAATAATTAGTTCAATACATACATAGTGACAGTTCACAAAAACATAAAGAAAACTACACACACTACTTAACTATAGGTCAAAATTGACGGCAAGATACAAATTTCGCTACGATCTTAAATACTTTGTTTATGTACTTGCTACGATTAAATATTGTATGTCAAGCGGGATTAGAAATACCCACAGATTAAATGGGAATAAAACCTGCTGCATTATACAGATGGCAGTGGAATAAAAAATGAGAGGTGATGTCTTCAACATTACATATACTGCATACTGATGAATCTATACTATGGAAACGATGAAGGTATGCATTTACAATAATGTGTGTTTCGACGGTTGACTAGGGAAGGCTGTCAGCTGGAGATTGAAGCATCCCGTGTGGCCGACAACTAAACCAGGAACGATGATGTCCTCAACATAGTAACATTTCAACAAGTATAGTTTCTTAAATGTGTCAAGGTGGTTGTACACTTGCCAGAAATTATAATTAACGAGCAGTCCGGGTATACCATAATATTAAAACTCAAAACGCGTTTAAAGTCAATTGTTGCAGGGCATAATGAGAATTTGCAAAGAAAATATAGTTTGGTGATTAGAAGTTATATTTTTGTTCAAGGATCGTGGTTATCTGTGTCCATAGTCATAACTGTATATGTATTCATTTGGTTAGGGTTCCACGCAGTGCGTAAGGAGATTTGGCTTGCACACGTGGCAACATAATTAGTTACGTAACTTGCCTCTCACGTTGAAGGTAGTACCGTGACGCGGCCCTGTCTGCCCCGTGGCTCAGTTCCTCGAGTTTTGGACTGCTTAATTATGTTTGCTCTCCCGGCTGGTATACGCTGGAGTCCTCCTATGGACCTAAGTTGCATGTGCATTTTATAAGGAAATTCATTTTGGTGCTTGAAGAGATCGCGGGTTGATTTTCCCGAAATTTCTTTCTGGTTTTCAACCCTATACCAGCAACGCAAAGTTAACGTATAAGTGAAATACCCTTGAGTACGACGTCAAACACCAATCAATTAAATAAATACCACGCAGGTAAACGGACAAAGTTAAGATACAAGCAAAGAACGGTCCCCAAATGCAATACCAGTACACTTTTAGAAGAACCTGGTCGCCCTGACCAGACAAAACCTGGTCGGACCCCGTTCGACCAGCAAAAACCTGGTCATAAAAGCTGGCATAGGAGGCCCGACCAGGTTTTTCCTGGTCAAAAGTAAACCTCGACCATATAAAACCTGGTTACTTTTTTGACCAGGTTTTTTTCTGGTCGCTGGTATAAGTAGAATTTGAAGAACGACTAGGTTTTTCCTTGTCAAAAGTATATATCGACCATATCAATCCTGGTAACTTTTCTGACCAGGTTTTTCTTGGTCGCTGGTATATAGGTAAGATTTGAAGAGCGACCAGTTTTTTATGGTTAAAAGCTTATCTTATCCAAAAATATTCTTTTTTTTACCAAGGTTTGTTTGGTCAAACGGTAAGATGTCCAGTTTTTCATGGTCAAACTCAAAAGCGTTTGGCCCAATAATTTTTTAATGATTTTTTTTTAAATTTTATGAAATGTTGTGCATCACAAAAACTACTTGTGACTTATACTACCAAGGAATACAAATCATAACTCAAAAATGGTGAATGGAGTTCATTTATATACAGGACTAATAGTACAGTGGAAATGATAAATAAAAACACCAAATCCAACAAATGCAAACAAGGTATATTATATACATTGATGAAATATATATATAATGTTTAACGTCGAATTCAATGGTATTACAGTTAAAAACGACTGACATGACTGATTGTCCACTCATCATATATGATGCTCACTTTGCCACAGTGCTTGGCCCTACAATTCTTTGAAGATCTGTACATTCCATTTCAAATTAGCATACAGTGCACCACGGTTTTCAAAGGAGTAATGCACTCCTACTGGCTGTTGATCTGGCAATGAATCCAGCAGAGCCACATACAATGTTGGTGTTGTGGCTCTCTATATTTTCCATGAGTGGCAATGTTCACTGAATTCAAGGACTTCAAGCATCCTAAAAACAAAGCACACAGTCCTTGTCTTACTCACAACAATTTTTGTCACTTCACCTAGTTTAACAAATCCATCAGCTTCAAACCCAGTGATAACGTGTACCATGTACAGTCACCTGGTCACACACAGTTACTTGTTCATCTTTTAAGAGAGTTGAAATGTCTCTTGCACAAGGCAAGCCATGAACATCCATAGATATTCCTTCATCCAGGACTACATCTCTGTTTAGTATACCTCCTTGATGGACATGTACCACCTGGAGCATCTGATGTCTAACAGCCAGTGAATGTGGAACATTGATATAATTCCCAGTGATGGTAGCAGCACGCTTGAAAAAATGGTGCTTCGCTTCATAACGCATTGCCCAATGTCGGATAAGTGGTCCAAGCTCTTTCATGTCTCGGATAATGCAGCGTGTAGTGCATTTTTGGTGTTATTCGAACGTGTGGAAATAAACGACGAAATTCGCTAAAAAGTACAATAAGCTCCATCTCCAGAAAAGAAAGTGAGCCCATATCGACTTTTGGAGCCATAAGATGGACAACATTCACTAATTGGAGAAGTAGCATCCAGTGTTCATCATCGTTGGGTATACGGTCTCCAAGGATGAGTGGCAATTTTCTGAGTAGACACCAATACTGGGCAGCTAAAATAAAATAACAAATTGTGAACTTCAAAATAAAGATAATATATAGAGCAATTATGGTTCTATTTTAAAATGTACCACTAGCATACCTCACAATGAAAGCTTGGACTTCAAAGACATTAAGTACAAATAAGTCCGTGTTCTTACTGACATAAGATATGATATAACTTACCCTTGAGTACCCGATTTTTATAGTTCATTTAAAACTTGTCTCTGATAGTAAATCTAGAACATGATGATTTGTCACTTTTTCATTGACCGTCTTCCCTGTGCTAGTGTGACTTACTTTAGAAATATATACATGTTGGGTTTTGATTTACCGACTTCCCTGTGCCAGTGCGACTTTATTTTCAGTGCGAGAAATATATATATGTATTAAGTGAAATGTCAGAATTTTCTTCAGTGATAAAAGTGAAACAGTGAAATAACACTTTCTTTACTTTGATGAGGGAAAGGGGGTAATTCTATTATCACTGTGATTATAAAATAATAAAAAGGATATTGTACAGTGAAGATTGAATACCAATATACTGCTCGAGCATGTTAGAAGCGACAACCCACTTTACACTCTAGCAATATAAATGGTATCCAATTTTCCCAGTGTAAAATCGTCTAGCCTATGTTCATGTATTAAAACGGTATCATAGGTCAAAGTCGTAAATACATACCATACTGTTTCAGACTCCTTGAATCTTCCTTCCGTTTGGCATCTGTAATAACCGATGGCTTGTTCCTAATATCCTGGTCATTGTAGTCAAAGTTGGCAATACGACCTTTTAACAGGTTGACAGTCACTGGATTCTTTCTTACCACAAGTTACTGAAATATATTGTAATTTCAAACTAAAACCACAAGTATACCACAAAATGATCATAAATGCATGCACAAAATGTAGGCGTATCATGTATCTGTCATATGGACTTCGGTCTGAAATAAAATATTATTATTATTACAGCAGAACTAGGTTACGGTGGACCCTAACAGGCCCATGATGATGGGAAGAATGGATCGAAACGGGGGTTTCCTCATGCATGGTTTTGCAAACTTATTTTAGAAGCACCGATTTATATGTTTCCCAAAATGGTTTAATGTGTTTATCTAAAATTGCATTTTGTAACACATTTTTACAAATATTGTCAATCCAGACATCTTTTATGCATATCTATAAAGCAATTTGGGTTATTTTAAGCAATTGATCATTTGCACATAAACAAATCAACAAAGCAGTGATAAATGCAAGTGATGCAAACAGAAAAGCTGGTCGGAATTTTGACCGGCTTTTTCCTGGTCAAACTGACTGTCGACCAGAAAAAAGCTGGTCGATTCGACCTGAAAAAAAATGTTTTTTTTTTTCTGGTCGTTTCGACCAAATTCTCCTTACAGTGTACATGTAAAATTTGTTAGGGAGATTGATCTACCATTTACTCTATAACCGACTACAAGTCTAATGAAATCTCTGAGCACACTTTGTGACTTGGCGAGTACATATACCTGGCAGTAACATTGCTTCAAAGCGGTACTTTAAACAAGTTATGGAAATTGGGCTAACCCAATTAGGTTTAAATCGCAGTATTTCATGGCAGCTCAACTTTTAACGTTGAATATACGCCACGAAATCGAGTCTTGGTAATTGAATGGCTTGTACTCCGTAGATGACACCATGAGCCTATTTTGAAGATGGAGTATTCGCTAGTATGCCTTGAATCAAAGCTAGTGATCTGTTATGGAGAATAAATGCTGTCGGACCAAGGAAGCATAAATAAGACCGATGTAACGAAATGTGAGCCTCAGCAAATGTTCACCAAATGACATGCTTATGGAAGTTCCAGTCATTTGTCGAAACCATTAAAGTAGTTAAAAACCTCACTACCAGAGAGTTATATGGATAAACTTTTCAATATTTGCATTTGTAATAAATTATAACAGTACGTTTGTGTGTGAATTTTTTTTTACAGTACATAGTTTTATCACATTAAGTTTAGACCTGGTATTATTGATCGTGCCCATTGGCATGGACGAGGTTAATATATGTGTATCAAAAGTCATTATGTATAGACTATAAATAGTTTGTTGGAGTACGATGCCTAAAAATATTTGTTTGGTTTGGGTTTTGAAATTAAAGTTATAAGTACGTTTGTGTGAGAGTCTTTCTTTTGTAGTTTTATCACATAACGTATATACCTGGTATTATTGATCCAGCACATTGCCATGGGCGAGGTTAATAAATGGGTACCAAAGGTCATTATGTATGGACTATAAATAGTTAATTATAGTGTGATTCCAAGAAAAACAGTTTGTTTGTTTTTGGGTTTAACATCGTACTTAAGGTTATTACATTCATACTTTTTCGACGGCTTGTGAGCTCAAACGGTGAAGGAACCACCGTAAACGACGCTGACAACACACTACAATATACTAACAGGACAAACAATGAACGCAGGATGCTCACGCCCAACCAACTACCGGCTTCAGGAAAAGTATGTTCTGCTCTATCGATGTACTTGACTTATCTTAAATCCTAAACTTGACCAAGGGACGGATCGCACATTTACTGATTCTACATCTGAATGAAATGTATGTTTTTAATGTATTTCATGTTCACAGTATTCCATGTCCCAGTTGGTATTTCACAACGACTTTTTGACGTGTGCCTTTGCCATTTCAGGAATATTACAGTTCTTCTATTAAGAAATCACGTGTTTCATTTCGTATATAATTACAATATAATCAACATTTAAACGTGTGTATCTTTTGCTATATTATTTTGAACACATTACATCTCTTGAAGATCCCTTTCTGTCGAACAGAGCTACACAGAAATAGTTTTAGAGTAGCAGCACCAACACTTTTTAAC
>JAVFBZ010035821.1:0-10853 GCA_032466195.1 Katharina tunicata
AACAATGTTGTTGTTGTTGTAATATCCTGATCATACGTAAGTACAAGATGAGCGTGTCTTCAGGCTGACGTCACGGTGTCTACAGGCTGAAGTCACGGTGAAGTCACTGTCATTAGGTTAATTTCTTGCAGTACTGTAAATACAAAGCAGTTCAAGAACACATCAAACACTTGCAGTGAAAAACCCTACTCAGGGCTCAAAGTTTACTTTTTTCCTTAGGCGCACTTTGCGACTAACTCTTAAATTTTACTCGCATGGTCAAAGATGTTGCTCGCGGTATTACGTACAATGGCTACTGTACATTACAATCAAGCTCTCCTCAACAGGCTGCAGGGTGCAGTTTAATAGTGAAAACTGTTCAACTTTGCAGAAAGCAGTATGCGAGGCAGCAGACAGACACTTAAAAGGGATATCATTTAAGCGTGGGGGACGTGACCATTTTTCTAGAAGCGTCCATCTAGAGAGTGGGCGGTGTGAATCCCAAACACACCTGTTAACTTAACTATCTTGCTGAATTAGGAAGAAATGTCAGAAGACACTTACTTAACAAACCTTGCAAAAAGTCACGGCTCTAAATAACAACCTAACTTTGTAATTGTAATTTTAAAAATATTTATACTTTTTACAAACAAAAACTGTTTCATTTATCATGTTACTTGTTCAATATATATTGTTTTGAATATATAAAAAAGTTGTTTTTGTGCAATAAAAACCCCAAAACTCCACAAAAAGTTAACTAGTTGGTAAAACTCACACGTGCTGCTTAGCGAACTATTTCATAGCCGCCGCTTCGCATTTACTCATTCGCATTTCAAACATTAAAATAAATCGAAGTAATTAAATTCAGGCTTATTTGTTCAGTTTAAAACATATTAAGTGCCTTTTTAAAAGCACATGTTGCCGGTTCATTAGGCCCTACAAGTTTTCTTCGAGTGATAGCGATTACAGTGCAGTAGTTTAGTATACTGAAATGCGTTTAGTAGCCGCAATTCGTATTTTCTTGTAGATTTTTTGGGGTAAATGCGGCACATTAAATTCTTGTCTCTTTTTGCGCTTTGCTTACGTCGTGAAAAAAAAATATTGGATACGATGTGGGGTAACTGTTTTTTTGCAATGTTCTTCCGTTCTGCAAGATTTTGGTCGCTCTATAGACAAACGGCTACTTGCAGAAATGCGACTGACTTTAAAATGTTGGTCGCAATTTTTAAATTTTACTCGCAAATGCGACCAGTTAGTCGCCAACTTTGAGCCCTGCTACTTTATTTACTCTAAGTCCTCGACAAATTAGACCTACAGGGAGGGCACAATTTTTTGTAAATTTATGCATTTATTAAAATTTATAAATGTGAATTTGGACGATGGTGTATTCCAACAGGAGACGGCAACTAACAACCAAAATGTGAAGTCGATTAACTTATTAAGTGTTATTCCTGTTCGAAAGATAATGTTCCTCCAGTGCTAAGTAAAACAGCATTAATATAATCTGGAAACATACTGCCCTTAGTCTCTTTGTTTGATTGGGGTTTTACATCCTATTTAAGGTTATTTCACAGACGGCATACCAGCTCAATGGCTGAAGGAAACAACAAAAAACGATGCTAGCAAGACGTCACAATACACTTACAAGACGAAAACCTGACACCACAACAAATCAGCTTATAGTTGATTAATTGGTGTTGAGCACCGTGCCAAAGGGTATTCAGTACTATTTCACTTATATGAAGTCTTATTCCCACAGTAATCCGATGCAACCAAATAACGTCCTTTAGTGTTAGCTCTCTTGAAAAGACCATGTTCCTCTAGTTCTATGTGTGACAGCATCCTGCTATTAGCAAGACGATGAAAGCCTTGGAACTAAACCTAACAAAAAAATATCCAATTACAGTTTGGATACCTTTCAACAAGTCACTACTACAACTCTTAACGTTGACCAAAAACAGTGGTTTAACCTTTTTTTTTGCTTAGATTACCCCAGATTTACATTACACTTATACTTGAAAACGATCTGTGGAATGAGATAGAAACGTTGTGTGAAATAAATCAGAAGTGTTTGTCCATACTAAGTCGGTCTTTGCCTTATACCACAGCATTATTATGGATATTTGTTTTGTTAGGGATTGAATATGGTATTTAAGGTTATTTCACTCCAATGATCAAGTACAGCTCAATGAGTATAATCTAATAAATATAATCAGTTATCTGGAAATATACCGCCCTTAGCCAGAGGGCAGACAGAATGAGACCGGTGCCATATCATTGAGTTATAATACTGACCATGCAAGGAGTACACAGCAAATACAAAGAAACAGAAACCTCTAGAGTATTTGAAAAGCAATTGCACTATTTAATACAGTATATTAACTCAGCATCAGACAATTCATCATCCAAGCGAGTAGTGTACATAGGCAACATCAGGGCTAGAATTTCATTAAACTTTGCGCAAGTCTACATGGATTTTGACAAGCATATTTTGCATGGGAATACAGCTGTACAAAATGGACCAACACAAAATATATAAACAAAAATAAAAGAACCTTACAATTTCAGATGTGATCAACTTTTTCTTTCTTTCAGGATCAGTGTTTTCGGAAACCAAATTTCAGACTCATGTGTACTTAGTCATTGCGAGAGAAACAGATTGATTGGCTATCTGACTTATAGGACGGCTTTGTTTTCCAATTGTGGGCAGCCAATGTAACATAACCAAATAATGTTAAGTCACAAAGTGTAACCTCTTTTAGAAAAATAATGTTCCTCATGTGCAGCATGCAAGCAAGTTCACAGGAAACTGCTCAGAGTCAAAGTATTATGGGAAATGAATCGATTCAGATTTTTCACTTTAGGTTATTTCACTCATATGGGTTGCCAGGAACCATTGTAAAGATAGATTCCATCAAACAATCTGCCATCATTGGATACTAATAATTTAAAGCCAAATATTGTCAGAAATAACACCATTTTTCTGTCTCACAAAGTTCTCCGCAAATATTTATCTGATTTGCTTACCCTAAATGCTTGACAAATTCGACCCCCCTTTACAACTTATAAAACAACATTTTATGCAAAGGGTAAGAAGTGGTGTAGACATGCAATTTTGAAACTTTTATGAAGTTCAGACTTTAAATTACCAAAAAATGTAAGTTTTAGTTTAAAATTCACACAAACATGTAATAAATTAGTTAAAGTTTGTGCCTCAAGAGGTCAAATTTGTTGAGGATTTAGGGTATGTACAGGGAAGAGAAATTGGTACCCAGGTTTTTACCTATTTAGATAAAAACTGAACTGATGATAAAAATGATGCTGATCACATCCGAAAGCACTTATTAGTTTCATTTTAATCCAAATCGATATTGCAAATTGGAAATTCTAGCCCTATAAAACAGACAAAGCCAGGCAGGGTGTTCAGGTCTTACGGAGATGGGTGTCCAGTCACGCCCATATTGTCACCACGGCCACGACTTCCGCCACGCCTTCCTCTAGACCTCCGAAACTGACCATAGCCACCACGATAATCTCCCCTAAATACAGTATCATTTATTTTATTAATTTATTTGAATCGTGCATGACACTCAAATGTATTTCAGAATTGACGACTTTATATTACAGTTGTATGGCTGCAAAATGAAGGGAAACCTTGTTAAAACCAGCAGGCGATCAACGCAGCCACCGGAACACTGATTGATTGGTGTTTAACACTGTGCTCAAGGATATTTCACTTATATGACGATGGTGCATTCCAACAGTAGACAGTGAATCTTAACCATAAAATTTGTCTATTTAGTGTTTTTGCTAAGTAAAACAGCACTAATATAACCTGGAAACATACTGCCCTTATTCAGAAGGCTGGTTAGAATCTCTCTCTTTCTCTATTTGTTTGATTAGGTGTTTAAATCCTATTTAAGGTTATTGCACCAACAGCATACCAGCCTAATCGGTGAAGGAAACCATCAAAAATGACGCTGGCAACATAGAAGAAGTCACAATACACTTACCACACCACAACAAATCAGCTTCCTGATGCCCTTTAGCTCAGAGAGCGCCAGGAGGCTCCCACCCAACACCCAACCACCCGCTGGATAGAATGGATAGTGTAGTCAGAAAACTTGAACATAAACACCCTGGAAAGCCCTTATTGTTGATTAATTTGTGTTTAGCTCTGTGCCAAAGGGTATTTCACTTATTATGAAGTCGTATTCCCACAGTAATCCGAAACCAACAGCTAAATAATATGAAGTCCTTTGGTGTTACTTAGGGAGAACACAGCAAATACAATCTAACAGAAACCTCTAGAGTAATTGAAAAGCAACCACACTATTTAATTCACTCATCTTTCCAACACTTTAACCTCCAAGAGAGTAGTGTACATAGGCAACATCAGGGCTAGAATTTCATTAAACTTTGCGCAAGTCTACATGCGTTTTGACTAGCATATTTTGCATGTCAATACAGCTGTACAAAATGGACCAATACAAAATTTATATAAACAAAGATAAAAGAACCATACACTTTCAGAGGTGATCAACTATTCTTTTCTTTCAGGATCAGTGCTTTCGAAAAACCAAATTGCAGCTTCATGTGTACAAAAGTTTGTACCCCTAGAGGTCGAATTTGTTGAGGATTTAGGGTATGTACAGGGAAGAGAAATTGGTACCCAGGTTTTTCCCTATTTAGACAAAACTGAACTGATAATAAAAATGAAGCTGATCACATCTGAAAGCACTGTTATTGGTTTCATTTTCCTTTGAATCCAAATCGTATTGCAAATTGGAAATTCTAGCCCTAAACAGACAGAAAGCCAGGCAAGGTGTGCAGGGCTTACAGAGATGGGTGTCCAGTCACGCCCATATTGTCACCACGGCCACGACTTCCGCCACGCCTTCCTCTAGACCTCCGAAACTGACCATAGCCACCACGATACTCTCCCCTAAATACAGTATCATTTATTGAATTAATTTATTTGATTCGTGCATAATAACACTCAAATGTATTTCAGGTTTGACAACTTTATATAACAGATGTATGTTGACAAAATAAGAGGAAACCTTGTTAAAACCAGCAGACCACAGCCACCTGAAAATTGAAGGCAAAACGCTAGGGCCTGCTTGGCTTAAGGCAGAACTTGTTTACAAGACCACATCTACCACTGTTGTGTGACATAACGTCATATAAGGCAACAATGTCTTGGCTCTTGGTAAATAAAATAAATCCACCAATTTCCTACATTTTGACAGTGCATAAAACCAAACTAAAATAAGCTAGAGTATTTTTGTAAGTACTCGGCCCCTGTGTTAAAAACAATTTTTTAAAGAAAAACACAGGAAAGTAAACCCAATATAACTAAAGGCTTTAAAACTTAGACAGCCATGAATGAAATACTTTTCTTCAATGTCAAATTCCACACCAAATAAATTAACTCCTTATACACAGCACATAGACCAACATAGTCCTGCATAAATGTGTGGATATTAAGCAGTGATGAATTTGAGCTCTGTGCAAACCAGCTTATTGCAACTCATATTATCATGTATTATATTTTTCAAAAGATAATTTCCATGAAAAAAATGTGCTTTTCATTTCGTGGCTTCGATTCAAGGAATTGATATTAATCCATTTTATAGGCTTGGTTTTCTGAACAAGTCAGGTGTCGATGAACTTCAACATCATAAATTATTATTTGTTATGTGCATTAAACATCAAACTATTACGCATGTGTCCAGTGCATAACAGGTGCTTGGTGGAAATCCAGCAGAGAATGAATGTCTATATCCACTGACAGCTTGCCCTTATTTGCCCATATTATAAGAGAAAACTGAAAGTGAAAGTAAAACCCTTATGAGCCCTTTGGAGTTTATACAATAATTACATTACCTGTTAACGAATCCACCTCGCCCTTTCACCATTGCTGCTGCGCCACCTCCTCTAGTAAAGTTACCACGCCCTCTTTGACCACGGCCTCGACCTACTAACAGAAGTATTGCGGGTGTTCTCTGACAGATTCAAGTTTGTTTGATTGGGGTCCTACGTTGTACAGATAGATCAGGAGATAGGCCTGCATAATCCGACCTTTGAAAACGATTGATTGATTTGGGTTTATGACTGTCGTATGACTGTGTGCCCGCCAAAAGGGTGAAGGAAACCACTCTAAACAACGCTGGTAACACAGAAAAACACCACAATACAATTATAGGACAAAAAAAGAAGTAACCATCAGGTTTGTTACACTTACTTTAGTTTAACTGAACATTTTTTTTTTTCAACAATGCCCATTTTATCAGAAATTTAAGAGCAGTATTTGTAGCTGGTGTTACCTAATTTGAGTTGTTTGACATCAATGAAAGCCAAAACAAAGGATATTGATTGATTGGTATTTAACCCATGCTCAAGGGTATTTCACTTATATGACGGCGTTGTATTCCAACAGAGACGGTGACTCTTAACACCACCATGAAATGTGTAGTCACTTTAGGAGTTTTGCTGTTGCAAAGACAATGTTCCTACATTGCCAAGTCTGACATCATGAATATAATCTGGGCAAGAGGGCCAAACGATATTAAGGAAAAATAAAAACCTATATTTTAAAAAAGACTGGTTTTAACTACGAAACTGGGTTCAAGTATATATTGATGGAATGATATTAAATGTCGCCACCAAAGATATTTCACGTTTAAGATTCACAACAGTGGCAGCCAAGCTGTGATGTCACAGTGGCAGCCAAGCCGTGAAGTCGCAGTGGCAGCCAAGCCGTGAAGTCGCAGTGGCAGCCAAGCCGTGCGGTCACAGTGGCAGCCAAGCCGTGCGGTCACAGTGGCAGCCAAGCCAAGCTAAGCTCTTTTTGAAGAAATTCCACCAGTGCTGAGGTTCCTCATAAGAGGGCATGCCAGGCCAAACCACCCTTAACGACTGGCAATACAGTTTGTTTGCATTGGGGTTTTATGCCGTACTCAAAGTTATTTTACTTTTATGACGGCGTGCCAGCCCAATCGGTAAAGGAAATCCAATAAGACAACATTGGCAACATCGAAAATGTAATACACTTACAGGATGATATTCAGGACACCACAAAAACTTGGCTTCCTGGTGCCCATTAGCTCAGAGCGCACCGGAGGCTCCCAACAAATCACCTGCAACACATAGTGCAAGGTTAACAAAAAGTGTCTACTTACCAAAGCTGCCCCTCTTGATCCCCATTCCCCGACCTCTTGCGACCCCAGTGTTTACATTGGCTTGACTTCCGCCTCGGAACCCACGTCCTCGCCCAAAGCCCCGCCCTCTTCCTCCTCCAGTTGTTATGACAACACCTCTGCCCCGTCCTCTAAAGCCTTGCGATGGGGGGAGGTTGAGTCTGGCTTTGATATTACTCTTCCCAAGCCGCTGCTTCAGATTCTGGGTCGGCGGGCCCTGAGTACATACAAATTGGCATTCTGTAAGCACGGCATTTTTTCGTAATTATAAATGTTTTTTTGCGGACTGATTTTGCTTATACTTGGTAGTTGAGGTTAATTCATTCATCAGATAGCATACCAGCATAATGGCCGACAGGTTTGTTTCCTAGCTCAGGTACAGGAGGCTCCCATAGATGAAGGGGAGATTACTCATACATGACCATGACAATACAGCAGCCATTAGTCTTCTTTTTTTTTTTTTAAATAGGTGATTTCTAATATCCAGGAGATCGAGTAAAGGTACCAATGTGTGATTATGCCGGCAATTGACGGAAAAAAATAAGTCGCAAGTCAGAGTATTGGGTAAACTCTTGGGCGATGGTGTCTTTAGATCAAAGGTCATTCACTTATTCCAACAGTAAGCCGTGACAATAAAAACCCAAACAATGTATGGTCATAACAAGTGTTAGACCTATTGGAAAGATAACATTCCTGCATTTCTAAGCATTAATGTTATTTGGATAAATAATGACCTCAGCAAGAGGGTTAGGTAAACAGACCAATCCAAACCACATTAAAAAAGTTTCTTCCTTTACTTCATTTAAGAGGGTTTATTTTAAACATACCAAATTAGATGAATAAATTATTATTTTATTTGTTTTTACCCACTTAAGATTGTTGTTTGTTAATTGACATATTTGTTGATTTAAAAAATACTTTAATTTTTATATGCTCTACTTTAATATTAAATGTTTATATTTATTACCATGTTATTAAATAATGATTGTAATTTGTTTATAATGTTTATATCTATGCATTTGTTAAATTTTTATGAGGGCCACATGGAAGAGCCAACATTTTTTTTTTTTTAATGTGTATATTGTGTAAATAAAGTTATTATTATTATATTATTATAATCCAAGCCTAACAAATCCATTGGCTCACTACTTCTAAAAATTATAAAACCCACCTGTCTGCTCTTCAGTGCAGCTTGAACGGACGGTCTATTAGCCATCTGCTGGGCTAGTCGTAGATTCTGAGCGCTCGCCTGTTGCTGAGCGGCCATCTTGGCGCGCACGTTTTGTTGTGGCGGAGACCTGGGCTGTTTCTGGATGTGTGTGAATCTTGATTGGTTGATAAAAAGGCACATGGGTAAATTTGTAGTTTTGGCGTTAGAGGGGCCCTACTAACGGTCTGTTTACATAACACATGGTGTTAGTCACGCTTGCAATACAGAACATCAAGGTGTTTAAAGACTAGTGCTACTTCCAAAGAAGAATGTTTGAATGAAACAGATGAAAATGAAAGGTGATAAAATGAAAGGTGATAAAATGGGAAGAATTGACCAAAGGCCCCCAAAGGAAAGAGCATACTTTTTAGAATAGTTCTATGCCTAAGAGATAAAAATTAAAAGATGGGAAAAAATGTAATGAGGATTAAAGCTTTATGACATTAAAAAGAATCAACTCTGACAGAAGAACATATTGTGAGAATTAAATGTATTTTTTTTTTCACATTTATCGTCATTCTACTATAATTCACTTAAACGACGACTTTGCATAGCCCTTGTTGGAAAACCATGAAGAAGGCTAACATCCTTGTTTAAACAAATCTACCGCGAATCTTCGATATCCGCATCTACACATTTGTTCGTTTGATTGGGGTTATACACCTTACATAAGGTTATTTCACTCCTACCACAGCACACTCGGGGGAAGAAACCACAGTAATCAACACTGGCAACACAATAATTTACAAGACAAAGAACAGTCTACCACAACAAATAAATTAATTGGCGTCCCGAGCAACAGAGCAAAAGAGGCTGCCATCCAACCACCCATGGGGGATTTCAGTTAAGTTAAGGGGACTCAACCAACTGAATCGCTACTCAACCACAAATCATGAAAAACTAAAATAAGCAACAATTTGCTTAAGGTATTGTAAAACTGTGGAAAAAAATGTTTAAAGTAAAGGGAAAAGACAAACTTTTCAGATATGACATGGAAAGTGAAGAATGAAAGTGATGCAAGATAGCTACAAATGAGCTACTGGAGGAAAAGATTTATTAATAAATTTACAATAGCAGAAAACTTTAAAGGAGATGCCTCAGTGCCCACACCTCTTACCACAATAAACTGCTGGATGTGGGGTACAACTGATTCTACCTCCATAGAGAAAAGGGTGTATCAAAGATAGACACAGTGCGATTAAAACAACATTTGGTTGGATGGGGACTTCTCTTTGTATTGAAGGTTAGTTAATTCATATGAAAAATAACAATCAGGGAACACTTCTAATAGAAAAAAGGAATTATGAGAAAAAGACCACTTTAGAAATTAACAAAACTAAAGAACTATTTTTCCAACATGAATTTTATGGAATCCAAAATTCACATTATTCTTGATTTAGTTTGGCTTTTAATATAAAATTTAGCAGTATTTTAGCTTACACGATTAGATAAGAATTCTCAGATGGTTAATTTAGAAACAAAATTTTTTAAAATTATATTTGCTTGTGTTCTGCAAAGTCAAGCTGTAAACAGTAGGGCCCCTATAATATAAATTTGCTCGCTTAGCAATTTGTTTTCATACAATAGCATAGACATGCAGGGAAAAAGCTGCACACTTTAAGCTGCAAATACATTGAAGCATTTTACAACTGCTTTGGATATTTTTGCACAGTGACAATTAAGTTTCAGAAAGAAACTGAACCGTATACTCTGAGGTTTAGACAAAGAGCAATGCAGTTGTGGTGCAGTCATTCCCGTTTCTTTTTTTAATCTTTCTTGCAATACCCCCTTACGCAAAGCAAAGCAAACTTTGCTGGGTATTAGGCCTTATGCAGTGCTGTGTTCATATGCTTTAAACATATTTTCTAAAGAAGCCTTTCTTTTCACGCCTTTTAGCAAAGAAATTTTGTGTCTCTATGCTAGTATTGGCCAATCTTTTAGACGTTTCAGGTGATATCCCGATATCCGTTGACACCAAGTCCGTACCGTTCATTCAAGGACATCTTTGTGGAGCTCTTCAGCACTATTTTATTGGGAACTTGTGCCATGGTTGCAAGTTAAATCCTGTATATATCTGAAACAAAAGAAAAGATGTTTGATTTGATTTGTGCCAGCCCAATAGATGAAGGAAACCGCAGTAAATGGCGCTGGCAATATCCAGACAGGGCAAAACATTTAATAACATTAACAAAACATCTTTTTTGAGTGGCATTTAGAAGCTGGGTAAATAACATAAACATGACGACTGAGATGGATTTTATATATCCAAAAGTTGAAAATCCATCTCAGTCGTCATGTTTTTGTAATTAAAAAAGCAGACCACAACAAATTAACACCCTTTGCACCTTAGCTCAGAGACTAGCCCGAATATTGGGCTATGTTAGTTTGCTTTTTTTTATTAATTCTGACATTCGACTGGCAAACCATAGCCCGAACGGCGCCTTTACCCGATTGTGATATTC
>JAVFBZ010035853.1:8368-28604 GCA_032466195.1 Katharina tunicata
TCCATGAGGTAAGTAAGACAGATCTCATACCTCCATGAGGTAAGTAAGACAGATCTCATACCTCCATGAGGTAAGTACGACAGATCTCATACCTCCATGAGGTAAGTAAGACAGATCTCATCCCTCCATAAGGTAAGTACGACAGATCCCATGCCACCATGAGATAAGTAGGGCAGATATTTACCAAGATCACATACCTCTAAGAGGTACATGTAAGTAGGACAGATATTTGTCAATATCTCATACCTCCATGAAGTAAGTAGTACAGATATTTGTCAATATCTCATACCTCCATGAGGCAAGTAGGACAGATACTTGTCAAGACCCCATACCTCAAAGAGGTAAGTAGTACAAATATTTGTCAAGATCTAATACCTCCATGATTGTTTTATCTAAACACAACATTGGGGAGGGAGGCTGCCAGGAAACCTGTGACGGTTGGCCCATTGAAGCAAGAGAGGTTAGATTCTTTAACCTCCTGACAGGACTGGGGGGTTAGAGAGGAGGTATTATTGCCTGGTTTTCAGTTTTATTCGACAAGAAGGGCTGTTATTGTCCTGCTAGTATAGATACACTTTTTTTCGAGGAAACAGATATTATGGGTGAAATAACTTTTTGGAAAAGGTACATGTAGCAGTGTTAAACACCAGTGAAACAAGTCTCAACATTAAACCTTATTAATCTTCATTACAGTTATTCCCCCTTCTGAAGAAATGGAAGGTGACAGGTCTACTCATGGAATATGAAGACATGTTTCCTTATGATGGGGACTTGGCCGTATTATCAAAAGCAGATGCTTATAGGTAGTATATAATAAATCTTTTCCTTGTTATTCTTCATAGGGGTATTAAATCAAAATTTCTCCATAAAAAACGCAGAATTTCCACTGTAGAGCCATGTGATACTGTGTGTTATTTCGAATAGTGAAATAACATCCATGTCTATTTTACTTGGTCAATTAGTGATTTTTTAAAAATTAATGGATGAGAGCAAATAAGCTCTAATTATCCCTTACGTAATGTATAATCTGTAAGAGGAGGGATGCAATCAAAAACCTTTATATTAACGTGCAAGTTAAATTTCGTTTTGTATGACAATATAACTAAAACTTTACGATTATGTGTCTATGCTGAAGTTCACCTTTCCACGCAATTTACACCAAGTAACATAAATAAGATATACAGCACAAATCAACTGTTTTAAGAAAAGTTAGAATCTATTTAAATTATTATAAAAGCTGCTTCAAATTAAATTCATTTGTTTTCATAATCTGTAGCAAAGAAGACATTCTGACAATTTGTGACCTGGCAGCTGAACACGGCTTCTTGATTATTCCATTAGTACAGACTTTTGGGCATTTGGAGGTACGGTATTTGTTTTACTTTGTTCTATGAGGGAAGGGTTATTTAACCCTGTACAATTATTTTTTTAATTTCTTCTATTAATTTAATCTCAAGTAAGGCATAAAATCCCAATCAAACAAACAAATAAATCTTATATTAATTTGATAAAATGACAACTCATGAATACACACTTATAATCCTTCCTCTCAGATGTTGTCCCTGTTTATGTTACTGTATACTTGGACATTTTTTTGTTTTGGGGTGTATGTTTTATGTATCTATGAATAAATAAGAAAAACTATCTATTTTAGCTAGTTGACATGTTATATTCCCTGTCTAAACAAATGGTTAGCAAGTCTCTGGATAAACCTATCGTAGTTAAAGGGAATTGTTTATGTTTGTTTTTTTTCCTGTTGAAACCAGTTTGTGCTGAAGCATGCAGAGTTTGCTAGTTTAAGAGAAGTACCCGATCACTGCAGGTCAATATGTCCGTCTCAACCAGGTTTGTGTTTTCTTTTGCCAACCCCTAGTGTTACATAGTTTTTTTTACTATTAACTAAGATGGTATGTTTTTGCTGAGCCCAAAAGGCGAGTTTTACATAAAATCTTGCCCAAATCAAATCATCATTTTGATTCCAAAGTTTGATTTAAATAATATTTTCCATAAATGTATTTCATTTAGAATTTCCAGGATTTTTGTGTTATTATAGAGTGACTGAAAATGTGCCAGTGTAGAAGTTGTACAAAATGATTGACATTGCTGTTTCTTCGTGCTTTCTGGTTTTATGTACTAATTTCCAATTTATTTACTTTCAGAAAGTGTACGACTGATTAACCTAATGGTTGAGCAGGTATTGGCGTTACACCCAGGCCTGAGGTGGTTTCACATTGGAGCTGATGAGGTAGGAAAATCAAACAGGTACTAGGGAAGTGAAATAATCTTAAGTATAGCATAAAACCCCAGTAAAATGAAAAGAAAATTATCACTCTATTAAATTGTTGGTTTGAATCCTAATTATTTTCTTTTCTTTTTATAAATTACTTGCATAATGCTGAGGTTTCTTTTCCCATGGTTCTTTGCTGATAGGTATATATGTGATGGTTTGAGTTCATGGATAACAGTTCTTCCTTATACTGTGCTTAGAGTAACAATGATCGTAGTTATTTTGTTAATAGAACTTTATTAAATTGTTGTTTTGAATCCTAATTATTTTATTTTCTTTTTATAAATTACTTGCATAATGCTGAGGTTTCTTTTCCCATGGTTCTTTGCTGATAGGTATATATGTGATGGTTTGAGTTCATGGATAACAGTTCTTCCTTATACTGTGCTTAGAGTAACAATGATCGTAGTTATTTTGTTAATAGAACTTTATTAAATTGTTGTTTTGAATCCTAATTATTTTATTTTCTTTTTATAAATTACTTGCATAATGCTGAGGTTTCTTTTCCCATGGTTCTTTGCTAATAGGTATATATGTGATGGTTTAAGTTCATGGATAACAGTTCTTCCTTATACTGTGTTTAGAGTAACAATGATAGTAGTTATTTTGTTAATATGCATCCTTGTTTACCAGGTATGTCACATTGGAGAGTGTGAGTTATGTAAGAGGAGGATGGAGGTTGAGGGAATGACCAAAGAGAATCTATTCCTGTCGCATGTATCATCAGTCTTAACCAACATCAAACAAATGTCACCTACCACCCAGCTTATTATGTGGGATGACATGTTTCGCCAGATTGACAGCCACATCCTCAAAGGTAACACAAATAATCAGAAAGTTCTGGTATCTTCAGCTTCTGGCTTTCGGTTTGCTTAAAGTACTTTCTCCAGCACTGAGATGTGCTGGGAGGTTTCAAATCATGAGTTTGAGTCTAGAATCCTCACAATATTAAACAAGGCATAAAGTGATTGAAATTCCCTCACAGTATTAATTTTCATCTTATGTGCATTCTATATACTGTAATAAACTTAAGAAAGGCCTATATTAATTTTACCCTACAATCATGTACTTCGACTTGAACATCTTCAAAACACACGTTTGTGAAACTTGACGAAAATCGATTTCGGGACAAAGTTGCTAGAGGGGCGACTAATTTTTTCTAAAAATGGCTATGATGACCTTGACCTTCAAGACATTTTCATAGTAGGCGTGTGTAAAGTTTGATTAAGATTGGCACGGGGACAAAATCGCTAGTTGTGGGAAACTTTTTCTGAAAATAGCTAAAATGACCTTGACCCTGAAATTCGAAATTGTTCAAGGTATCTTTATAATAGACATTTTTTTAAACTAGCCCCTTAATAATGACATTGACCCCTGAACTTTGAACTTGACCCCACAACCCTGATATTGGAACTTGTTCAAAACACAATAGACATGTGTGTGAAGTTTGATGAAAATCCCCGCAGTGATGACTTTTTCTAAAAATGGGTATAATGATCTTGATACCCATGACCCTGAAATTTTAACTTGCTCACTACATTATCATAATAGGCTATGTAAGTTTTGGTTGCTTGAACTTGACTTTTGGGTACATTCTTGAAACTGTGGCGGTACGTTTTGAATATTGGTCTTTCAGATTGGTATTTTCCATGATCTGGTGCATTTTTGGTGCAGTTATAGGACACCATGCAAATCTTGTAAAATCTCACTCATCACATGAGGTGGCTTTCAGGCCATATAGATACGTGTGTGAAGCTTTATAATAATTGACCTAGAGGTTAAGCCGCTAGAGTGATGACAATACATTGCGTATGTTCAAACAACACAATATTCCCACTTCAACTCTGTTGTGGAAGAGGATACTAAACTAAAGTAATTTTACAAGACACAATCAGCTGTTAAACAACCAGAAACTTAACATTTTGAGAATTCCATGCAAAATTGAAAGATTAATTCTTAACTTCATGAGAATAGACTAAATGTACATTAAACTGGCATGATTTGGTGAACCTTGACAAGAGCTGATGATTAGTAGAAGTTATAAATTGATAGAAATTTTCAGTTATCCTTAAATTTCATTCAGCCACAGTTACATAACAACATACATCTATAGCAGTCTTGACATCACAGAGGTTTTTTACTTTAGTTGGAACTAAACTACAGTCTACAGGGAACGACTTTGAACCTTGGTTATATCTTGGTTAACTAAATGTTACAGGTAGTGGTCTTGGTGAACTTGTTGAACCCATGGTATGGCATTACCTCCCATCACAAATACAAGGTAATTTAAGCAAGGTGGACTTTTAGGGGCATGCTCCCGTGGCTGGTCTCAGCATCTGGTCTAAGCTTGTGGTGGGTAGAAACTAACATAAGTAACATGAGATCGGCTATTCTTTGGGTCTTCTTGTTCATATGTATGGTTTGTCATTTTATGTCGATATTTCTATTCAACTTTATCATTTTAAAGATGATAAAATACACTGGTTATATTACAAGTGTTTGAGACTTCTCTCCACACATACTGGATGTAGACGAAAGCTTGTGCATATTTATTATATCTTTTATTTACTTTTGTTAGTCTATAAGGTGCAAACTATACCCTTCTTGGCTATTACATTTAAAGACTGACACTGCTCAACTCGTATTATTATAACAAGTCAGTGAGTACAATGAATAGCATGAAATAATAGCAAAATAGAATGAAGGAAAACAACAGTTACTAACTAAATGGATAAAACATTGATTAGAAAATGAAAACATAAAAAAAAATAAAGAATAATATGTGTGCTATCTGTCTTGTATGAAGACCATCTAAAATACATTTATCTGTTTGCAGACCAAATCACAGAATGTCTCTCCCACTTTCTATACTAAGAAGCCAAAATCCTCCAAAGAGGTGTAGTTTATAGCAGTTTGATTTTTTCTCATTTGATTTCAGTTGATGGTATTTGGGATAGATATGCAAAGGTTTTTCCTAACATTTGGGTGGGAAGTGCTTTCAAAGGTGCTACAGGAATACAACAGTATGCTACTGACATCACTTATCACCTTGGTAACCATATTATGTGGCAGAGTGTAATTGAAAAGGAGGCTCTTAAATTTGAACACTTTCGAGGATATGCTTTGACAGGCTGGCAAAGGTAGTTTTGATGTTTGAAATGGCTTTATTTTATATGAACTTGATAACTATGGTATATGAAATTTTATTTAATATCCTGGAGGTATATGAAAAATTAGTACTTTCAAAGGTTGTGTATCTCTTGTTCTTGTATCAAAACGTTGTGGAACAGGATATTTGTAAACAATAAGATTTTGTTCAAAATACACAAAATATATAGTATTTGACCAACTATGTTCAATTGTGAAACAGTCTAGTTTATTCATGTTCATCGTACCATTGATCAGTATACAGTCAAATCAAATTGAAAACTCAAAAGAAAGCCTAAGTCCAAAAAGTTATTTCTGCGCAACGCTTGTGTAAAAAGATTTGCCCTATTGCAAATGTGCTTGCAGGAGTTGCCCTTAAGAATAGGGCTGTTGGTAGTTGAAGAAGTCATGCCCTATGCAAAACAGGCAAAAGTCCACTTCTTTCATAGCAATGTTCTCTAAGTGAATGGCTTTGGCTCTGGTCGTTTCTCCTTGTTATCTTTCCAACAGTGATAACATTAACGTGACTGCACATTTTATGGTTCTGTTAGAGTCGCTGTCTACAGTTGAAATACAGCGCTGTCATATAAGTGAAATAGCCTTGAGCACGGCGTTAAACTCCAATTAATCAATCTTCAAGTACACATAAACATTCACATTCATTGGCTTGGCCTGAAATGATTTCCCTTTCTGTGTGTTTGTAGGTATGATCATTTCACAATGTTATGCGAGCTGCTTCCACAGGCCCTTCCATCAATTGGACTTTGTCTGAATACTGTAGATAAAGGTAGTCAACCTTACTTTAATATTATTAATGACCGAAAATAACAGAGTCAGTTTATATAATATAACAGTTCAGTACCTTTGTACTGTATTGAATTCCAAGTAAACAAAGATTATTTATATCAATAAAGACTTTAATTAGTCGATATCCCTGTGCCAGTGTGATTACTCTTGACAAAAACAAAGATATGAAACGGTGTTAAATAAAAGCAATTTTGGGGGTTAAACTAGCGGTTGAGTTTATACCTGCATTCATAGGAGAACTTAAAGTATTGTGTCTTACTTGATTTATTTATTTATATATTTCCAGGATCTTTCACATCCGCAGTTCACAAAGAAGTGTCTTCAGACTTAAAATCTAATGGATTACTTCCCTTGAATCCATTCCAGCTGTAAGTGGAGTGTTATGTTTCTCCAAGGTCTCTCTCAAACACCTGTAAAAGTTGTTGTGAAAATGAAATATTTTTGAGTATGACATTAAACACCAATTCTTATTGAGTAAATACAACTTTTGACTATAGCTGTGCTACAGGAGTGAAACTTGTCTAAATGTTAAAATATAAAAAGAATATTAATTAATTAGTTTTTCTGTACTATTGTAAAGTTTTGCATTCATTGGAAGTGATTTTCCTGTTTAAATATCCAATGTCCAATTATTTACATTTGTATTTTTGTATTTTTTATAACTTGTAGCCCTGATATCCCAAGCTGTTGTTTCCCAGGAAGTGATATCTATGTCCACAGTTTACAAATGCTGCACCTGGATTATCAGTTAGAATTCACAGTGTTAGCTCCTCTCAGGTAAGTCCACCTGTACCAAAAAGTGACTCAGTCAATAGTTTTATCTGATAAATTTATTGTAACGTTTAAATATTGTATTATTTAATTAAAGCATTTTTTTTAAAACTCAAAGCCATATTTAAATGTTGCATTTATAATTTAGTACTATTTTCCATGAAGAGCGATCCCTGCTTCTAAAACCCAGCTGTTATACATGTCAGAATTTTTTTGTACAAGTTATGTTAGCTTAGGTCTTCTTTATAGATAATAACCAGAACACTTTTTTTATGAATGACAACTTTTTTATTTAGTAACAATGCAACATTTCATTTGAGATATCTTGTTATTACACGCATGTTTTCATTTGTTAAAACATTGATATGTACAAATAATAATTATGGCATTATGGTAAATTATGTACTTGTATGTTAATGGTTGGTTAGTGAAAACTTCAAAGCAGCAAGAATCTGGTTATTGTGTAATGATTTGACATGCATATTACATCACATAAACATATATGCACTGATTGTCCTGGAGTTGTTGCCAGTTTTGCACATTTAGCACGCTGTCATAAAATTGAAAAAAAAAACCTTAAGGATTGTGTAAAATTCACACAAACCGAAAACCTGAGATATTCTTATCAATCAATCTTCTGTGGATTTTGCAGAAACCAAAGTGCCAGTGCAGTGATTTCTGAAGGGATAAAGGAATCAGTACAAAGGTATCTCTATATTTTATATCATTCTTTGTTATTATGGAACTTTCAGTAATCTTCATCAGAAAATACCTCACATTTATAGAAATTTGATTGAAGAAATTTATTTTTTAATTCTGTAATTGAGAAAATTCTTAATATAGAAAAATACCTTTTCAGTAATACCTTACTTGCCCTGTTAAAATAATGACTACCAGCTACTTACATTGTTCATCTTTTTTAATGAAATGGAATATTTTAATATATTCAGACCTGTGTGTGTTGTGAGCACGATAAGATGAATCTTGTTTAAGCGACATTAAGAAGTTGTTCTTTTACCATTTTTACCTGCTATCAATTCAATTTGTTTTATTAGTATTTGTTAAAAAATTTCTCCGTCAAGCTAGAATACATGGGATGATTGTTACCCAGTTACCAAGACAGTTAACTAGTTTTTAACTGATTTACGGTATTTCTTTCACTGTGTTTCAGATTGTTAGATTCCTACCAGAGTCTTCAAGAGAATTTGACAGAATCTCTGTCTGTTGTGTTTAACCCAAATACAGTTAATGAATGGCTGTCAACATATCTAGCTCCAAAAGTCTCCAAGCTGAAGGAAATTTGCTAGGGCTGTGTTTGTGCTATCTGCTTGTAATAATCTTTCAAACAAACAATCAAATAAATCTATGTTTGCATTTTGAGACCAAAGAACTAGTCAAGGACACATTTCAAGCTGTCAATTTGGTAGTCTTTTGAAGTTATCTGTTGCTAGACTTTTTAAAATGTTGCAGGCTTTTATACAACATAATTTTCTATCTTCCGAATTCAAATCCAGCTGAACAGAAGGTTCACTCAAAACGTACATGTAACTTTTAATTCAAACTGCAGAAACAAGTTTACTTTGTTTGGAGCATAGCAAAATCTGATCTATAGAATCGAGAATTATTGCTTTGATTGAATAGCAAAATCACAATTTTAAGATGTTGTACCACATTTTGTGAAAGTGGCCCCAGCTTCTTTATTGTAATTACATTTTTTTAACTGTCGAAAATTATGTAGACTCGAGCTTAAACGATCATCTTATGGCCTATATAAACTCTCAGCAATATATTTTTTTTATTTAATCTTCAAATTGTCAAGTTGTTATGACAATTTTTGAGTAAGCTATAAGTACTAATTTCTTGTGGTTCTTCCTGACAAACTTGAGACTTTATTGACAGCTGGTCATCTTTCCTGTCCTATGATTACTCTTTAAATTTGTGTTGTATGTTCAGCTACAACAAGGAATACTTAAATTAAAAAGGATGTTTATTCTTAAACTGATATTGTCATATTTTGTGTGGTAACGTAGGATATATTTTATGTAACTAATTTGAGGTGCTCTACATCTTCAAATCGTAGGCTACACTGATGTTATAAAAGCTTTCCTACAATCAGATTGGCAGAAATCAAATATTGCTTTTCTGTGCATGTATATATGTTCAATAAAGCTTATCATTGTTTGTCATGATACAGTTTGTTTTATGTTATTTTATGGTTTAAACAAAGACAAGGCCTACTGATATCAGTTGTTTTCTGTTTGAAATAGAGTTATTTTACTGCACAGTGCTCTGAATGAATTCATTATGGACAGTTCACTTTTGCTAAAACTGATTGGTCACAAGAATTAGTGACGGACGCATTATAAATATATTTATTATTAACTATCAGTTCAGATAATATTTATTGATGGGCTAAGTTTAAAAATTGTGGCAGTACCAGTAGAAAAAGAGTGACCCCTAATTTATTTTACTTGGCTTGGACTTGTGGAACATTTCTACTTAAATTACTAAAATATGCGATGAGCAATGTTAAATTATCATAAAGGTAGGCCCTACTCGGCATAAGTCATTTTAGTCTGGCAGTTGCAGAAGTTAGATATTCTGTATGATTGGTTTCTCTCTCAGTGTGTTGCAATTACTGCTATGGTTTTCTCCAGGGAATTCTTAAAGTATCTGACGACACCTGACAAAGTGATATAAGAATGCCAAAAAGTAATATCAAATCAGGAAAATGATAACTTATTCCAATCAATGGGGCTTTTTGTCAGTGGTTTAGTTCTACCGGAGTTGTCTCCCATTTAATTGCTACCGTGGGCTTTTTCATTTGCCTTACATAAACTACAATTACATTTTGTGTAAGCGACGTGGAACAGGTTTATTTTGATATAAACCCTGTGACATTTATTGGGCGTTCAAACGCGTACATTTAAATGTAAGGTTTCAATGTATGCAAACATTAGGACAACCGTCTGCTATGTGCCTTAGCCAGAAGCTGTTGTAAGCGAGATTATGGTTGGTTGTTCTGTGGTTGCTAGCCAATCAGAGTAAGTGATATCTGTGACAAGGCATATTAACATGTGATCTGCGAATAGATGTAAACAAAAAATTTACGACATTATTAACATTTACATCTTGCTTCAGATTCAAATTATGCATATGTCTGTAAATTGAGGTACCTATTGCACACAATGTAGATTTGAAAAAAGAGCTGATTGTCGCGACAGCTTGGTCGAGGATTTACAATCATGGTTAGTTATTGAATAATGCTAAACGTGCACACAAGTCAAAATATCAACCTTTATTACAAGTAATCACGCTTTATTGACTAAAGATGTCTTGCACGATGGTAATATA
This sequence comes from Katharina tunicata, assembly GCA_032466195.1. Taxonomy (NCBI): domain Eukaryota; kingdom Metazoa; phylum Mollusca; class Polyplacophora; order Chitonida; family Mopaliidae; genus Katharina; species Katharina tunicata. Next base: position 18,735 of record JAVFBZ010035853.1, read on the forward strand.
AATGGCGAGATACGACTGGAAATAAATCTGCATTCAGAAGTATAAATATTATAGCCATGTGAATATTACGAAAAACTGCAGTGGAACTTAATGTTAAACGTGTTGTGCAGAATTTATATGTTTCTCTAGTGTGACAGGTCACTGATTATAGAAACAAGCAACAAAATAATATAAAAATAACTGAGAAACATTTTGCAGTTACAGTTTTGCACTGTTGTCTGCGTTTCAGGGCTGTCATAATCGTCATTTGTTGGTACCATAGCCTATTTATTGGCTGTTAGTATGAGAATAAAGCCAATTCACTCAATAAGCGACAGCAAGTGAACTCATGAGTTGTTCTTTCTCATCATATTTAAGCTTGAACTGGATTTACAGGATCATTAATTAATTGAAAAAGGGTAATTTTAGGAAACTATTGTATATTTGCAAGAAATACATTTACGCAATGTCATGTTAGATCTCTACTGTTATCAGTCTACTATGTAGCAACCTAATAATAACAAACAGAACAGTACTGAATAAAATGTCAAATTTTTTGTTTTTGCCCTTACCCACAGGGCAAGTTTTTGACACTTACTTAAAATATAATATTTTGATAAAATATACTCAAAGTATAGAATTGAAGAAAATGGACAATAGGTATTAAAAAAAAGACAGTAAGTGCAAGTTATGTTCCCGCATTTACTATTAACAATCATTTAGCATTGCACTGACACCGAGACAAGTAGCCATGATAGAAGGAAACTAAATCAAGTTGGAATGATAACCGTAGTATCCTGACGGTGTAAAAAGATGGCACAACACAGATTTTATAATAGTTTCAATGCCACCCCACAAATATATTGTATGACGTATTTGGTATTATAAAAAGGGAAGAACACGAGTCTTTCTATTTTTATTTACAACTTCAGTGAATGAATGTTTTGGGCTTTCAAAGTTTTTAGGTTTCCAACGTTATGTTAGTCAGTCAAAACAACCTAATTTAACTTTATTTCGCCTTTCGGTAAGATTTGACTATAGCCAGATGTTAAAAATTTGTTAATATCTATGTTTTTTTTTATTAGGATACACCCGAGCTTCAAGTAGAGTTGGAAGGGTTGTCCACTCGTCAAGCTTTGGCAATATTACACGAAGAAATCCAACTTCATCTTATGGCTTTCCAGACATCTTTTAACAAAACAAGATGGAAGTTAGCATTTCAAGTCTTCAGAATGGGAAACATCAAATCTTCATTCCATTGGTCAAGCATTGTGTTGTTAGTGGTATCTTCCAGTGCCCTATTATTAGCTTTTGGCATCCCTTTTTCAGGAAGGTAAGACTTTTGATACCAGTGATTCCGATTTAATTATAATAGGTAAACTGTACATGTTTACATTCATTTTGTATAGGGTTTTTTTCGGGCATGCCTTTGTATGCTTATGTTCCACCCTTTTAACAATGCAAAATGTCTCAATACTAGAAATAAAGGTATTTGATTTGTAAACCTATCTCCAGATACTACATGTAAACCATAATTGTTTATTATAAGTTTACTCAGTGTTTGTATGTTCATGCTGTGTGTCATTGTGGCTACTTCTTTAAACATTTAGTAGATTTTTATCAGCAGCTTTTACATGTCAGTTGCTCCTCTGGCTAAGGGCAGAATGTTTCCAGATTATATTCATGCTGTCATACTTGGCACTGGAGGAACATTTGTCGCGGTTACACGGGCATCAAAAAGGTGAACTAAACTGAGCCGGTTCTGATCCGCACCAGAGCTGTTTTTTTTTAATTTGCCAATTAATGACGGTTTGTGGTTACGAAGCACTTTTGAAAGCCCTGCCAGCAAGCGTCTATGAAATCTTGGCACACTGCCAGCTAGTTTGAGCGAATGGCGACACAATGGAAACGTCACAGCATTTGAAGAAAACGTCACAGCATTCCAAGAGCGCCACCTGTAGGTGAGCTAAACTGATGCGGATTATTGTTTACCCATCAAATTTAGTGGGTCAAAAAGGGTGGTCTTTTCTAATCCGGATCAGATTTAGTACACCTTTTTTTGTCTGTGTAAACGCAACCATAAATTTGATCCGGATCAGAGCCGGCTCAGACCCACCAATTTTTGGCTGTGTAACCGCGGCTATGATCTCTTTTTCAACAGTAGAAACACTAAAGTGAATACACATTTTATGGTTGTTTAAAAGTTGCTGTCTACTGTTGGAATACACTGCCGTCATATAAGTGAAATACCCTTGAGCACGGCGTTAAACACCAATCAATTAATCAATCATTTACATTCAGTCTAGTTTATTACATGTCTTTTTTATATTTTAACTGTCTGATGCATGTTTGGCATAATGTTATGTAACATGTTTGCTGTCTTGTTTTACCAGAAGTGAGGATCTATTTTATAAAGATCCCTGGTGGATTGTTGAAGGTTTTATTCTGCTGGTGATATTGACAGTGAGTTGCTATCTGACAGGCTGGGACTATGCTCTGGAGAAGGAAGAAGTGGCCAGATTATTAAAACAAGCACTGCTTGAAGTTAAAGGTTAGACATTCACATTTGCTTTATTGGAAGCTTAAACTGTGCATGCTAAATAAGTTTTTGTGGAAACATTATACTATCTTGTTTCATCCGTATGGATTTTGTTTACTGTATGAACAAGATTCTGTATAGTACACACTTAAATTAGCTTTGTTTGTCAAATTGACTAGGCTTACTTTTTGTCCATGTACGTATTAATCATAATTTTTTATGATGCAGGAATGGTTTTCTTCAATAACTTGAATGCAATGCTATCTTAAGAGCGACATAACCTTAACAATGGAATTAAAGCCCAAGCAAACTAGACATACCAATCAAGCATATATAACTGTTTTGTAAGTGCGACAAAAGTTGAATTATATTTTACTTTTGTTTTTTTACAGAATGCTCTAAGACTTGTACCTGGAATGGTCGTAACTATCCAGATATCCACTCCCCTATTTCACCATCTATATCCCTCCAATGGACTCTACGGGAGGGGGAAGTGGTCAACATGCCGAGGGCTTTGCTGGTTAAAGGTGATATAATCATGATGAGACCAGGACAACAAGCACCTGCTAGGTGTAGAGATCTAGAGGTACGTGTGTAGTCATATTGTCAGACCTACCCAACTCTTGAATATACCTGAATTTACAGGACTGTAACCAAGGTTTTGGGACAAAGTTGTTGTCTTTATTAAAGGTGCAGCAGTACAAAAGCCCATCTTATATACTGCATTTCTAAAGCCAACTGACCTGATATTATGGCATGAATATTGAGATAATCATAGGGTCAACTTTCAGACTGAACTGCTTTATTCAGTTTTGTGTTGATAGTTGTTAAAATAAAGTGAAAACGGCCTCACCTAATTGTCCTTCCGGGCAGTTATGTAAAGTTAACCTGCTGTTCATTGATTTCAATGTATGCATTAGGGTTTTAGTGTGTTAGTATGTTACTTTGAAGTAAGCGCTATTTTATTTACACTGATTTATAGAGTTATTGAATCAAGTTACATTGTAATATCTTTAACTGAATATAGTTTTCTCTTGTTGGAATCCTAATTGCCAAACGTTAGGAATACTCCATCTAGATTAGTACCTCAAACCACCCTACTGTTTATTACATTGTATTATCTACATGTTATACTAATATCATTGATTAGTCCCCCAATTTCTACCACTCAGAAGACTTTGTCTCACCTTGTCTAAACCATGGCCTTGAAGCCGCTAACGAGCTTGTTTGTATCTCTGCATCTTGTTTGTATCTCTGTCCTAGCCCATCATTATTTTCATTATATTGTTCTAGTGCTGATTTTCAAACTGTCTTATCTAGCCCACCTTTGTTATCGTCACATTGTTTTTGTTTCTGATTTTTCAAACTGTCTTGTAGCCTATATAAGTGTGAATTGTGAATTTTACTCACTCCTGATTATGACAAAATAACGTGTTTAAATGTTGAGCAAATATGAAGTTCTCTATGTTCGGAATTATTACTACTGACTGTGTTCCGTTATCTTACCTTGGTTTTGGTTTTATGTTGGTGCACCCCGGCCCGAAGCTGTTCAACATATGCAATTATTACCACACTTTTTTCCATTTCTTGTATTGTTCTCTCATTTCTTTCATTCAAACCCCAGCTAAATTGGGTTTTTTTTCTCGTGCAAATGCAACTAGTGAGCGTTTTGATATTTGATATTTATACTGATGATTTACTATTACATGTATCATGTTTTACTGCACAGAATGACAGTAAGGTTGAAGTTTTAGAGGCAGGGCATGTGTTTGCTCCATTACATAACTGCACCTCTGGGAACTTCACTCTGCCAGAAGGCCGGACTCCACTAAAGGCAAAGAAATTCCTTCTTGCTGAAACACCCTATATCTCTAACCTACAGTGAGTTATGTCTGTTTGATTTTTATTGTATTACATAAATGATAATTTAACCAAAATCAGATATATTAAACACCCAACTACTAATATTACAGATGTGGTTGAACACCAAAAAGTTATGTAAATAAATAAATAAATACAAAACTGAATGAATGAATGTATTAAATGGGTCAGTGAATTTAGTTAATTAATGTGAAGATGTAACCTTCTCCTCTGCACTTCATGTACTCAAGAAAACTCTAATATTTCCCTTCTTTCTTTTTTAATTTTTTATCGTCAGAGAATTACTGTATGGTAAATCAGAGAGGCCAGTCAGTCTAATTGATAACGAGAGATACTATATTTGTACTGTGTGGATTGAAAGGTGCCTGGTTCCTGTAGTCTTTGTAAGTGGTGACTTTTTGTGTTTTTTAAATAAAAAACACTTTTCTGTGACTCTAGATTGTTATTATAAAAGCTACTATTGACTAGAGTTCAGTTAAGTTTTTGCATGCTTTGTCCATTTATCCCCTCCCCATTGACCCTGGCACCGACATAAAAATAATCTTATGTCTCTGAACAATATAATTAAATAGATTGAGTCTTATTGTACTGCATACCTGTACAGAACCACATCTGATTGTCTTGTATGAGCCTCTTGTGTGATGGGCAATGCGAATGCAGAAAAAGTTGTTTTCTCCTGTTATACTCTCCTGAAAAACAGAACCTCCATCCGTATGTGATTACGTGCAGCTGGTGTAAACCCATGAATTGAAAGTTAACACACTTGAAAGGTTTTTGTTGTTAACTTCAAAACAAAACTCACCTTTTTTCAGAGTATCATGGTCTTGGTGAATGTCCTGAGGTTTATATATCTAAGAGATGCTGTTGGTGACTGGACAGAGATGCTCCTCGTTTTACCTGTAAGTTGATTTTTCTGGATTGATGTAAGGGACTAACAGAATATGTTTGTTTTGTTTTCCAAAGAAGCTTATACTTAAAACAAAATTTTGAGTTATGTTCTTGTCACTGTGTCAGTATGAACTATCATGCTAAAAAGATTTGTTTGACACAATGATGGATCAGCAATGAGGTCAAGATGCAATGACGGATCTCCTATGAAGTCAAACCCTTTGACTAAGGGCAGTTTGTTTCCAGATTATATTCATGCTGTCATACTTAACACTGGAGTAGCATTATCATTCCAACAGCGATACCACTCAAGTGATTTTTTAGTGGAGTTAGAGTCCCCGTCTTCTGTTGGCCTACACTGCCTTCATATAAGTGAAATACCCTTGCGCATGGCTTTAAACACCAATCAATCTAATCAATCTATGAAGTCAAGATGCAACGATGGATGTTCTATGAGGTCAAGATGCAATGATGGATGTTCTATGAGGTCAAGATGCAATGATGGGTTTTCTACAAAGTGAAGATGCAATGATGAATCTTGTGTGAAGTCAAGTTGCATAGTCACAGCATATATGTAATATTTAAAATATCCCCCAACTTACTAGCTAATCGAAGATTTGTTAATGTTTCTATTTGTCTTAGTGAACTTATTCTCCACTAATGTATCTCAATAAGAAAATATTTCCCATGAGATGAATCCTTCTTTGCTGACGTTGAATGTTTATTTCTCAGATACATGCTCTTTTACCGTTGCTGCCTGTCACTTTCCCCTGGATTTGGAAGCTATTGAATTATTATGGACAAGCCAGGCTACTCACAGCATTTCAGATATGTAAAGAACAAAAGGTAAAGTGGCTCCAAATACCAGTTAAAGTATTATGTCCATATAGTCCACATGATACCAACCGACCTCATTTCTTGTGGTTTATCTTAAAGTTAAAGGTTGGATTAACAGTGTACTATGTTCACTAGTCCGTTGGAAAAGCAGCAATGAAAAAAATTAAAACACAAGTAAGAATATTTTCCCTGTGCTACACTACAAATTAATATTATAAAATTTAAAGTCTGCCCGGAATTTAAAGTCATTCAGGACAAGAAAAGGAACCGCTTAATCCAACCAGAACAATGTTATGTTTTGAAACAGGGTTATTTTTTCTGCGTTCAGAATGAGATAAAGATTTAATAGGAAGCTGATTTGTTGTTGTGTACATTTTTTTTTAAAGGTTTTGGGTGTGTTCAGTGTTGATAGCGTCATCTAAGGTGGTTTCCTTCACTGATTGGGCTGGTATGAGTGAAATAACCTTAAGTACGGCTTAAATTACGAATTACAGAGTTCCCTTTAATTTACTGCAAGCTAGATCTAGTATTGAGTCATCTTGTTAACCTTAAGTATAGAGTAGGTCATGGTTGACGTTGGTGGCTGTAGGGAATATAAGCACCATATAAGTGAATTCCCCAGGAGCCTGACACTTACATGTACCACCAATCAATAAAATATAGATGGGTTAACCTTTCCTTGTTTATTTTTCTACATATTTCCTTTCCAAACCTTTTTTCTAACTTTCCCTTGTAAATGTGATTGCACACACATTAATAAGGATAATTACATGTTGAAATTTGCTGTAAGATTCCAGTATCAGAGGGTAGTTTTGATAGTGACAGTGTGATCTCAGAAGATGAGGTACGTGTTAACATGGACCACAAACAGGTGCTTCATTGTATGTGGCTCATTGTCACAGGACGATCACCATTTATGACTCGACAGTCAAACATCATGCATACCATGGGATCAGTCACGGTAAGATTTGATGATTGTGTTATTCTCATATCATGGCTCCTAATTTCTTTAAAAGGCATATTACTGAATTCAGTATTCATGATAAATGATCTTGCTGACTAAATAATGCCCATATTTCTAAGGTATTGGTGGCAGAAGTGGTTAAGAAAGGAAGAGTGGGGTGGGGGATGTTTTTCGCCCCAGGACCTCAGTTTCAAGGGTAGCAAAACACAAATATCTCCATTCAAGAGAAATTCACTTATTCTTGAAATAGCAAATAAAACTAAACGTAAATAAATCTGTGTTCTCGGGATGGATTTGTTCAATATTTATATGGAACTATTGTACGGATGAAATAATCATTTAATATGATGTTTATGTCATCACTTTCTGATGTACCTAGATCCACACTAATGAAAACATTTATGACGTTGGTTTAGGACATTAAAAACATAACATTTAAAAAATAGAAGATTCCTTTTAATGTATCTGTTGAATTATCTCCCTTTGATATGTTTCAGTCATTTTGTTGTGTGGATAAGAAGGGTCTTTTATCCTGGGCCAATCCCACAGCTGAAAAAGTGTTCTTTATGACGAGGAAGCCGGGTGAGACTGATGTGATGGACACCATTCTTACCAACCTTAACAGTGAAAGCATTGAAGAGAACTCAGTGGAGAATAAGAAAACCCGGAGAAGAAAAAATATATCATCTGAGAATGCTCCTGGTAAGTTTATCTATGTCCATATAGACATACATGGAAAGCTAATATCTTGTCTGCCCTTGATTTACACCCAAACAGCGATATGCGGAGCACTCAAAACAACTCCGAACATTTAGGGGTATTTCCAAATCCAGCAAAAAGGCCTTGAAATTTGGTTGGCGGGCATAACCAAAAATTGTTTGCTCATACAACCGATCGCTCGGTTAAGAACTTAAGATGAACATTGTTCAAAAAAGCAATAAAGAGCTGGTGGTTTTTCTTCTGTATATAAAGGGGTAACTTGACAGGCTTTGAAGTCGAATGTAAGACGTTACTTAGCGACTGGTCGATTGAATGAAATACTCGATTTTTATCAGAAAATATTTTAATATTTGTATTTTCACATGGATTTATTCAATATTTTGATAACCTTTAAGTAGGGCGTAAAACCCCAATCAAACAACGTACACTGTTTTGTTAAATAAAGCAGTTCAGGCTCAGGTTTATCTGTCAGATAAATATTGACATGGAAGACGCAAATCAAAACTGAATATGCCCAAGTCCAGTGTTCTTGGTGTTGTAGGACATTTGATACAACTGTTTTCATTGGCTGTATAAAAAAATCAACCATTCGTCTGTTGCCTTGTATGGTACTTTGGTGTGTGTGTTTGGGTTTGGTGTGTGCGTTTTTGTTAAGGACTCTTTTTTATTTTACTTTTCTTTACAAAAATGTAACGTTTTAATGAACCTCCTGTGCCCCAAATAGCTAACGGTCATCAGGAAGCCAATTTGTTTTGGTGTCCCTTTCTCGTTCTGTACATGTATTCTGGCATGTTGTCAACGTCATTTAGGGTGGTTTCCTTCCCCAATTGGGCCGTTATATGTGTGAACACCATGATTTGGAAAAAAAAATCATTTGAAACAGTATAGTAAAAGGGTCAATAATGAAATACAGCAAAACGCGATTTTACACATGGAATTAGTAACAGACCGCAGAAGGTAATATTTTTGTCACAATGTTATTATTTTGTAATTTTCATATGTAAGTAATAAGAGGAAATGATATAATCAGATATTTTGTTCAAAGTAAATATGGGGCCCGCGCCGTGGCTCAGGGGTTAGCGTATCTGACTGCAGATCCTCCTTCAATGTACCGCACGGGTTCAAGTCTCCCAGTGGACCTGAGGTATATGAGGGAGTCACATGAGGTGACTTCGGCAATCGCGGGGTGGTTTTTCGAGGTTTCCTCCCGGTTTTCCGCCCTATCGAGTAGAGCAGATTAAGAAGTGGAGAATCCGTCGTCATATAAATGAAATACCTTTGAGTATGACGTTAACAACCAATCAAACAAACAAACAAACAAAGTAAATATGTAAGGTTGGGTTTTAATTTATTTATCTCTCTCTATTAAAGCCCAGGTGAGATAATCACTGCTTGTTTTTATATGTAAATAATAGAAGGAATTGATATAATCACCTGTTAACCAGTGTCAGTTTAAAAAAACAGTTTTTTTTAGTCATATGGTTAAAACATAACACTGAACTTTGAGTATTGCCTATGGATGAAACCTCTGGGTGACAATCCTATATGTTTGAAGCGCTAAAGAAGCTTCAACGAGAGAACATATTATTGAAACAACAAACAGAATAGTTAAATATCATAACCCAGTTAACAAGTGTCAGTTCGTTAACCCAGACTTTTTGTCAGATGGTTAAATATAACACAAACTTATATTTATGATTTAACTTTGAAGAACTTTATATTTATCATCATTTACATGTGACAACAAATTATGGGTTCAACCATTCACATACCAACTGAAGACTAGGATAATAAGATTACTTCTAAGAAAAAAAACAGAACACAAATGTTGACAAAACAGATGTTTTGGGAAATTTCAGTTGTACAGAGCTTTGGAAAATTGCATAGATAAAGATGAGGAACAAGGGATAATTTACAGCTACAGGGAGATAACTCTAACAGACATGTTTTTTTTTACACCAATCAGTAACTAATTGCAAACAATTATAAGTTTTCTCCTTCTTGTCTCTATATACACAATTTCACTCTCCTCTCACAGCTCTTCCAAATAAACACCCATTTC
>JAVFBZ010035854.1:0-10852 GCA_032466195.1 Katharina tunicata
AGGGAAAAACTACTCAGGATCGCTGGGTCAATCGCCACGTGTGCGCGCTCAAGTCGGCCGAAAACTTTCGCTGGCGATCAGATCGCCGCGATCTGGTGATTATATTCGCTCGTGTGTCCTCCGCATAACTCAACCCCATTTTAGCTGTATGGCTATAACTCGAAAATAACACAACTGTAAAAATAAAAAAAAACAACATTTATTTGGATTGTCAAAGTTATGTCAGTAAGTTTTCCTGCATTGAGACTAACAGCAAGAATAATTTCTTTATTTCCCTGGTGTCAGAGCTGTTTATTGCCTTTGGCTCAACCGTGTAGCTGTCTGGGGTTGAGGTCTAGGGACAGTGGCTAGCTAGGCATTCTGTGGCTCTCCCTATAGACAGGCTACGGTACTGAATGAGTTGAGCTGGAAGCAGCTCTATGGCAATAGGGAATAAAGCTAGAGAACCTACATTTTCAATTTGCTAGCACCGCTTTCTGCATGTGTTAGGTAGTCTGGGGAGTGTCTGCCCTACCCAGGCCTTGGTTCATCATCTATCATCTATTGTTTTATCCTATATAGTGTATCAGTTTTCTAGTTGGTACAAGAATGTTTTGTTTATTAAAATAATTTGTTTATTTTCTATATTCAGGGCATCAATGATGACTTAATCTTGTCTTGTTGTCTCCATTACTGTAAAGACAGAGCTAAGGACTTCATGCCAAAAACTAAAGGTAAGTCTAGGTTTGATCTAAAGGTAAGTCTAGGTGTGATCTAAAGGTAAGTCTAGGTTTGATCTAAAGGTAAGTCTAGGTGTGATCTAAAGGTAAGTCTAGGTTTGATCTAAAGGTAAGTCTAGGTGTGATCTAAAGGTAAGTCTAGGTTTGATCTAAAGGGTAGAAATACTAACTGTCCATCTGCCCACACATATTTGCAAACACTACATGTATAACTGATAAACGAATTCTTCCATAAAATATTAACTTTGGATGTAGCTACCTGGTGTTGCTGAATGTTTCTCTGTCATGTCTGTTCAGAACACTATTACTTAAAGATGAATTCATGAATCTTCTTCATCATGTTAACACAATATGGCTGGCATTGCGGTTTTCATACAGTTGATTGATTGGGGTTTTAGGCCCTACTTAAGGTTATTACCTTCTAGCCCCTCTAGCTTAGATGACTCATGTTATTGCCATTCCCAAATGCCGCTTTGATAAACTCATGTTTATGAAGGGGTTTAAATTCATAATTAACTTATATCTTTTCATAAAGAAATCAAAGAGCTCTTGAGTGTGGTCGATTGGAAGCTTCCTGTGCCTTGGTGCTCTCATATATGGGGCATTAGGGAGCTGATTTGTCTATGAAGTCCCCTTTTGAGTCTTGTCCTTGCCCTGGGGTGCAAGAATGAATTTACTATGGCCAAGGGGCGTCGCCGATTTTTTGTGGTGTTACATTTTTCAGTCTGGTGTTGTTTTTGTTTGTTGTCTCTGATAGCCGGTGTGGTTTCCTTCACTCATTGAGCTGTCATGCTATCAATTTAGTGAAATACAGCTTTAAAGCCCAATCAAAGAAACCATCTCAAAACCACTTTAGGATGTGTATTATATGCTTTGCACCTCTTTTTTTCAGATACACCCATTAGGTTGCGCAGAGATGTGGTCTTACTGACAGATGACCGAAACCTAAGACTGAAAGCCCACACTAGAAATGTACCAGTCAAAGATATACCATCTTTCCTTAAATGGGCTAACATCACCTGAAATCCCCCCTGTTGGAATAATGGTATGGTCCAGGAACAAATAAAGGAGGAGTCTAACTAACCCCTGATACAAAATTATTGGTCAGAAGATTGAGATATGCTGTCAATCAACAACACCACCAGTGAGAATGGTTGATAAGCTAGGTATTGGTTTTCAGTTCATCATTTACAAATGATTCCCGTCTAGGTGAAAAAGTTTGATAGAGTTTGTGAAAACACAAAGGAAAGTATGTGGAGAATGAGCTATAATTTGAGCATCTTGTGGAGAGAGAGAGAAAGGAAAAAAATATCTGTACCAAATTGAACAGGAAAATGAGCATTTTTTGGACGATAAAAATTTCATTTTCATGTTTCAAGAAGGAAACCAGTTGAATGAAGGAAAAGATAACTAATGTCAGGAAGGAAAATCTAATAAAGCAACCCAGATCTATTGAACCTGGAATGTGAGTCATTTTGTGAGGAACAGGAATATCTTGTTGGTACCATGTAAATACATGAGTCCCAGTGTGCTTTGGAATTTATGGAATATAAGAGCGTCTGATTGTTCAACTGACTGGACAAACTGTTGTTCAGTTTTAATATCTGTGTTCTTGATGGACAGAAAGTGGACTGCATGATCAGGAAATGGACAGTTAAATCAAACTTGACAAACGCGGCTGTTCCTCATTGTTAGCTGTGAATGATCTTGGAAAATGAGTTATCATTTTGAACGTGACCTTGTGATTCTGCAAGTCTTGAAACCGTCTTTAGTTAATTAAAAAATTTAAACACAAAATATGAAAAAATGTATGCCGTGTACATGTATGAAGTGAAATTAGCAGTAGAACCGCCTTCTACTCAGTTAATTGAGCAGGTGGTCTGCTTTTACTGCTGGCCATTTGGTGCCGCATTGACAACATTTTCTGCCGTTATTGAAGTGACATTTAGCAGTTGAACCCTCTTCTACTCAGCCTCATAGAGGATACGGGGTTCATATGGTGCCTCGTTGAGGATACTGGGTTCATATGGTGGCTCAATGAGGATACTGGGTTCACATGGTGCCTCATTGAGGATACGGGGTTCATATGGTGCCTCAATGAGGATACTGGGTTAAAATGGTGTCTCATTGAGGATACTGGGTTCACATGGTGTCTCATTGAGGATACTGGGTTCACATGGTGCCTCAATGAGGATACTGGGTTCACATAGTGCCTCAATAAGGATACTGGGTTCACATAGTGCCTCAATAAGGATACTGGGTTCAGATGGTGCCTCATTAAGGATACTGGGTTCACATGGTGCCTCGTTGAGGATACGGGGTTCACATGGTGCCTCATTGAGGATACGGGGTTCGCATGGTGGCTCAATGAGGATACTTGGGTTCACATGTTGCCTCAATGAGGATACTGGGTTCACGATGATACCCTGTTATGTAGTATCAACTCCGAGTGAAAAGTTAAAACCTGGTATGGTGAAGTGTTTGATCAGTGAACTTGTCTTTCATTCACAAATCACACTCCACCAAAAGCTATTTCAACGCCAGCTTTTTTGGGCCAAAGAGTTTGGTTTGGTTAAGTACATGTATGAGGTAGAAGTTGATAGACAGAAAAAACGAAACTAAATTATGGGAAAGTGACTAAATGAGTTAAGTATGGACTGGCATTCAGAAGACCTTGAGGACAATACGATCCTGTATTAGTTGTATTGTTAACACGTTTTTAGGGGGTCATTGGGCATTCATTGTTCAGTTTGAGGTTTGAGCTACAGTCTATCTCCAATAGGTATAAAACCTGAAGAGATGAATTTGTTTTAATAGTTCTTCAGAAGAAAACCTTGTTGATGGAACACTGTTTGCATCTGGATTCTATGATCAATTACTTTCAGAAGTTAGCTCACAAGAAAATTTATCGGCCAGATTTTTATATATACTGTGATTAGATTTATCAGTTTAGATAATTATATTTAATGATCAGCTTGAAATGCATTATAAATTAAATATAGTACCAAATTTGTCGATATGTCTTCTAGAATTTGAAGTCACTTAATTTTTTTGCCATGACTGATGTCACTTTTCTTTTTTACAATTGTACATGTAATTACTCTATGAACTCCTGTCTAGAATAAAACTTTATCTATATTTATCTATCTATACAGAGGTAGATCAACAAAAACCCGTGACTTATGATAAGTATCACTCTCTTCTGTAAATTTATCAAAATCACTAACAAAAAGGCAGCTGATATTTTTGAAAAGACAAGAGTGATATTTGTGACAGGCTGGAGGTGAATATTAATCTTCTCACCCTAGTGACTACAAGGAATGTTGTGCACTGGTGAGAAATGGAATTAACCAAGCGCCAAATAAAGTTGACGGACAAAGGTACTTGGGTCTGCATTTGAACAGCAAATCCAACAATGGTTTAAAGTGATCAAAATGTCAGTAATATAATAATACAACTGGACTGCTGTCGCTTAGATTGCGACAAAAGCTTACAACAAAAATTTCTTCAGAATTTCCAATGCTTTTTAAAAATATTAATTATATTTTGGTAATTTCTTATCTTAGTTTATTCTCAGATTAATTATCATTTTTAAATAATTCCTTTCAGTCTTAGAGTTTACGGTTCACTATGTCTTACGGAGATCTTTTATGTGAAGTTTTTATTAACACGATTAACTTATTGAGATTAGTTACGGATACAATGTAATAAGTTTTTTCACAAAGATACATATAAGATAATATGAATTGCATGGAAGGGATAAATTGTATGCATATAAATGTAGGTCAATAACAAAACAGGGCAAACTTTCGTGACACTTGTTAGATAATGTGCCACGTTTGATTTTAAATTGCATTGCGTCACATTGAGGCCATTTTGAGAGAAAGTAATTTAAAAAGCTGTTGTCATGAAAAAATCTATAATTATTTACTAGTGAAACCATAAAGAAGGTCTACTTGTTGAAGGGGATGTCACTAACGATCAAAATAGTCCCTTGACTTTAAATTGATACAAGAGAACACAAACAAGCCTGAAGCACGGAGCCTGTAAATGGGTTTTTATACCCGTTGGTCATCCTTGAAATAAACTAAATTGTTAATTGTACGTGTTTCTAATAACTTGAAAACCTCAGTTAAAGTTGACACTGCTGACCCAATGAAGTTTGATTGGTTCATACATACATGTATCTATCAATTTCTTTTCCTGTAATTGGTCTACTGCCATTGAAGTTTATTCATCATTGTCACCTAGACACAGTCCTAACCTAATAGTTGGAAGACTTCTTAACTAAAGATGTTCTGTGGCTTACGAATTGTCAGGCTACTGGTAACTTGTTCTTTACTTACCATGATTAACAGGTAATTGTTATTTTTTCAATCACCATTAAAACTACTTTTCATCTGTAAATGTGTATTTATTATTGAAGGTAAAACAATGTTAAAGAATAATCTTGTTTGTTTGATGTGGTCTTTTGTTAATCCTAAACACATAAGTGGTTTTCAAGAAATATGAGCTTTTTTAATAGCCTGACCACTTTCAAATGTTGTTCAGATATTAAATTATCCTATTGTTTACTGCCCTCTTTATAATCTATTTTTAAGCATTGATCTATTTTTTTTAAAATTTGGATAATTTAAATGACATGAAATATGTTGAATTCTTGGTCGATTATTTTGCATGTTGTTGTTGTTGGATAATGGGTTTTGCTTGGTGCAGATGTTATTATTGTTTCAATAAAATATTGTTGTTAAAAGTTTGTGTGAATTTTTGAAAAAAATGTCCAGTAAGTTTCAATTGCCCTGAAGCACAGTTAATTAAATCATTTTCTAACTTTTTAAGTTTTTCATGGTGTTTAAATGCTTGATTCCAATGTACTTTCAAATTGTAATTTAAAAAATTATGGCAAAAGATGTCGCAATTGACATGTATTTCAGGAAATAAGGTCAACTACTGAAATTATTGGTAGTTAGTACAACTATTGCATAACCAAACAAGAGTTTTAAACCCAACATACATTGTACGCCCTTGTGGGGTGTGATATAGACCCTGAATGAACATATGGTAACCAAAGACATGACAAACTATGGTACGCAACATGCCATCTTCCAAGGAAGTATGCAAAAAACAGGGAAATTGATTTGGATACCAATCATACCATGGTGTTCATGGAGTTTTGATACAGCGTAAATCAATTTGGTTACTACAGTAATCCTGTATATGGCAAAATATGGTACAGAACACATCCTGGTCTGAAAATGTACAAAAAAAAAACCCACACAAAAACGGCAACTAAATATTATCTTATTTATAACGCAGACATGAATTAGAGCATCATTTTGTTCGGTTACCATCAGTTGTGTTATGCAATAAAACCATATCAATGATAGATAACAAGGCTGATTTTATTAGTTTAAATCCAATATTTACTTTTAGGTCATACATACGCATATATATGGTCATAGTTGCCACACAATTAAAAAAAAAGAAAGGTGAATCTGTAATAGCAAAATGCACAGCTACATGTACAGTACAGTTGATGGTGAATATGTTCACCAAGTTTCATAAAGATAGGCCTTATAGTTTTTGAGTTCTGCTCTGGAAACAAAATTCACTTCTGATTATGATTAAGTCCAACTTGGTATCCATAGACATAACAAAAATTAAAATATTAGTGAATTTGTTATAGCAAAAGGCACAGCTACAGTTAATGGGCCTACCAAGTTCTGCTCCAGAAACAAAATTCACTTCAGACAAAGTCCAACTTTGTATCCATAGACATATGGTGAATCCGTAATTGCAAAAGGCACAACTACAACCGATGGTGAATGTGTCTACCATAGTGTTAGCCAGAGGGGTGTCTCAGTGTCTTTGAGACACCCTACATCAATCAAATTTAACATGGAAAAGATAGGGAAAATATCAAATGAGACACCCTGTTTCTGTGAAAATCGTGATTTGAGACACCCTCTTTTTGATTTCTGGCTAACACTATGTTGTCTACCAAGTTTCACCAAGATAGTTTTTGAGTTCTGACTAAAGTCTAACTTAGCCCTTACAGAATGGAGATGAAAGGGAGAAGCTGTATGTGGGGAGTTGTTCAATAGTTTGCTGCAGTCATTACACTGACCTGTGAGAGAAACTGAGCTCTCTTCACACTACATGATGTACGTAAATAACAAACATCTAATTGTCTGTTCTGGCGCCAGAAATGGTTGAGTTATAATAGAGTCTATTTGTATCATTCGAAAGCTGTTTTGATATATTCCGGATTCCCATAGCTCAAGGGTAACAACTTTATAATTTGGTGTTAGGTTATTATTTGGATAGGCCATAATCATCCTGACTTGTAGTATGAGAAAGTTAAATTCCACTCTGATAGCTGAAACACTACAGGACAAGACGTGATCACAACAGACAGGAACGACAACCAAGTTAAAACAGGATTGAAGACACATACAAATCAGTTTTAAAAGTATCAATACAAACATTGCATAGTCAAATAGGTTTTTAATAGCAAAAATTTGGCAGAATCTAACAAGTTTCAAAGTCCTTAAAACGTTAATTTCAATCCACTCCTAAATAAAATAATATTTTCATATTTTAACAATCTGTCTGTAATCAAATAGCTATCACTGACATATAGCTTGTGATTGTTTGTTGAAGCACATATAACCTGGGACATAAGATGTCCCAGATATAACTATTTCTGTCCAACTCCACTGACTTAGGGAAGGCTATAAAGCTCTAAAACCTGGTACATAACGTAAACTGGTAGGATACTCAAATCTTTCGAAATAGATTGTTTTGATGATAGAGATCTAAACAACAAAACACACTGAAAGCATTTGTTAATTTATTTTTTGTTTTGGTGCTGTGTTTGTACAAACTTTTGGAGATTAACTTACTCTATCATCAGGTCCGTGATGAATTAAGAATGGAATTCAACTAAAAACTGATCTATATATCCTCAATACTTTTATAAATTATCACTTAAACCTAGTACATGTTATAAAACGGTTAAGAAGAAAGTAAATTGTAGGAGGTTGTAGACATCAACAGGAAGAAGTCATTTCAAATGCCTTGGACTTATTAATATTTCAGGTCACCCACTGAGCCTAGTGACCTCTATTCTGGTTTACCGACATATACAGAACTGGAGTGAAACAAGAACAGGTCATTCATTAATTATAGTTAAAAGTAGATCTATTTATAGGGTGGTGACATGATGGTAAACTTCTTCAGTTGTGTAAATAACAGGTTTATATGTATTTGGTTAAAATTACAAGATAAAGACAGCGTGAAATCATCAAAGAGCAGTTTCCAGGAGACCTCCAGATAATAATAACAAACAGTCATTACTCCAAATTAGACTTTTCTTAATTTCATGTAATTAGATGATTATTAATGACCATAATTCTGAGCAAGATGAAAAGCTTAATCAAGTACCAAAGTAAGATTACTATTAAAAGACCTGACCTATTCAAAATGAGTTTAAAGGAAAGACTTTACTAATGTCAAATTTAAAACACACAGAGATCAAAATACCCAAAGAAAAACACAGAATAACATAGTTTGTGATGAAACAAATTAATCAGCAACAACAATAAAACAGTATTCACTAAAATAAGCTATCTATAAAATGAGAATAAGTAAAATACAATAAGTTAAAACAATACGTAAAAGGAGGTAAAATACATGAATATCGACTAAAATGGAAATACAGAGATAAATTCACAACTGACAAATTCATAGGTAAGCAGTTTCTAGGGAGAGGGTGGATGTATTGCACAGCAAACCAATACAAACTAGTAAATTTATCCACCAAACCACAAAAAGAGACAGCCTTCATTAACAGACTTTAGGGAGGTTTGATTTATTTGATTGGTGTTTTATCGTCGTTCTCAAGTATATAACTTATACGATGACTTTGCGTTGCATGTGTTTGCAGGGCAAAGAAGTAACCTTTTAAAAAGTAGTTGTGAACTGGGAATTCAGTTTAATGTTGTCCTTCGGGTTATACACTCGTATCACAGATGACCCTCCCTCCACATGACAAGGAATGATGTCACACGACAAGTACAGTCCACAGCACATGGCAGCACAACCCAGTTTCTGAATGTCCCTGCGATCAGAGAGCCTATTCAGGGAACAGACAGCTGCCCCTAAACAAACGAACCCATACATTGGGTTTATGTGTAAGTGGATAGTGTCTAGGAACTTGTTCAGAATAAACTCAGCCTGTACAACAAATGAGGAATAAATACATACATGTCAACAAGATGTCCATATTAAGCATTATTACAGTTCTGTATCAAATCAACATGGAATGAGACAATAATAAAAAACTTGACTTTGTTGGCATTAAGAGATAGAAACAACAATTGCATTACGGCCTGTAGAAAGTGAATAGTTGTAATAATATCTTTACCTTTGTACGTTACCTGAGATCTAACCATCCCAATCTGTCAGTCAAACGTCTTATCAATATCAAAACCATAAATATGTTTTATCGCAAAAATTGAGAGTGTTGAAGGAAAG
This sequence comes from Katharina tunicata, assembly GCA_032466195.1. Lineage (NCBI taxonomy): Eukaryota > Metazoa > Mollusca > Polyplacophora > Chitonida > Mopaliidae > Katharina > Katharina tunicata. Next base: position 9,258 of record JAVFBZ010035854.1, read on the forward strand.
AAGAGATACCATGGTGGTACATTTACTGCTAACTGCACTAAAGTTACTTTCCAAAATGGACCATACGTTCATTACAGCATACAAAGATTGATTGATTGATTGGGGTTTTAAGCCATAATAAAGGTTATTTCACTTATATGACGGCGTGTCAGTCCATCGGGTGAAGGAAACCACCCTTAGCGACGCCGGCAACATAGAAGACGCCACAATACATTTACAGAACACCACAACAAATCAATTTTCTGATGCCACCTTGGCTCTGAGAGCACCAGGGCACAGGAGGCTCCCACCCAACAACTCACAGCATACAAACATAATTGTGACTAAGGGTTTTGGGCAATTAAGGTTTATGTGGAATGAAAATACCTGTCTCTTAACAAACTCTATAATTTATATAAACATATTTACAATACACATTTATTATCACTTGTCAGAGTTTTTACATCTATCTACATATATACACCTTTAACTGATTAAAAAAAGGAATAAAACAAACAAAAAAATTCAAGATTTGTTTGAGAACTACAATAATATCAGTGTGACAGTGTCTACACATAAACAATAATAAAATCAATTCTTATTTAATACAGTTCCGAATAAAAACATATTTTCATGTTTCATTTCAGCTTATAAACATTAATACTTTAATGCCCCAATAAAGCTAAATTGGTGAACATAATAAATAATGAAAAAATCAGCCAGCTGAGATTTTTATTATTAGAAAAAGTTAACTTATACAATGTAGATGGGCTTCAATATACAGTAAGTTTCAGGGACTACAGAATCAAACAAGGCAGTACAAAACATGATATGACACAAGTTCTCGTGTTGAAGTTCCATTACAACCTCTCCTAGTCTGATCATCCATTACCTTTATTCTTTCTGACATATCGAGATCGAACAGTATCAGAGTTTGAATATTATGGTATCTTACATAACACTCATATATAACATTATGCAACCTTTTAACAAACTGTCTATGCTGAGTTTCAACTATCAACACTCTTTGTCTTTGAATCATGTCATGATAATTTTATTTCCTCTGAAATTATTGTCTCTGAGATAAGAAATTTAATATGGTATCTGATTTTGGTAATACTGTAACATGTCGTATGTTTTTCCTCGCCAGTTCAAACAGCAGTCTTTCACCACTTTCAGCATGTGATTGGCTGCCTCTCTTTCATTACAATGCGGCGTAAAGCGGGCACGGAGAAGTTTGATCGTTTGTCCACGGAAACACGGCAAGCCAGTGTCAAGCATAAGAGAGACAAGGGAGATAATCGCTTCCATGTGTGGTCTGCAAAACAATTTATAAAAAATTTGTACCAAGCTATTTCGTAAATCTGTGTTGATTTATTCATTTATTGCATGCAAATTTGTCTATGGCAATGAATAAAGCCAAGAATGCTCCACAAATTTTAACAGGTATTTTTATTGTATGTTTGTTTTGGTGATCTTAAAACCCTTTCCACCCAAATCCTTAAAGGATTTGATTTATTTGTATGTGGTTTTACGGGGTAGCCCTGAAGACAGATCTAAGTGGTATTACCTGACAGCCAGGTAGCCCTGAAGACAGATCTAAGTGGTATTACCTG
>JAVFBZ010035876.1:0-10851 GCA_032466195.1 Katharina tunicata
GCTCATTCTGATAGAAGCCTTGTGCATTTATTCCTTCTTTGATTGACGGCTCATTCTGATAGAAGCCTTGTGCATTTATTCCTTCTTGGATTGGCGGCTCATTATGATAGAAGCCTTGTGCAATTGTTCCTTCTTGGATTGGCGGCTCATTATGATAGAAGCCTTGTGCAATTGTTCCTTCTTGGATTGGCGGCTCATTCTGATAGAAGCCTTGTGCATTTGTTCTTTCTCGGATTGGCGGCTCATTCTGATAGAAACCTTGTGCATTTATTCCTTCTTGGATTGGCAGCTTATTCTGATAGAAGCCTTGTGCATTTGTTCCTTTTTGGATTGGCGGCTCATTCAGATAAAAGCCTTGTGCAATTGTTCCTTCTTGGATTGGCGGCTCATTCTGATAGAAGCCGTGTGCATTTATTCCATCTTTGATTGGCGGCGCCTTCTGATAGAAGACTTGTGCAATCGTTCCTTCTTGGATTGACGGCTCATTCTGATAGAACCATTGTGCATTTGTTCCTTCTTGGATTGGCGGCTCATTCTGATAGAAGCCTTGTGCAATTGTTCCTTTTTGGATTGACGGCTCATTCTGATAAAAGCCTTGTGCAATTGTTCCTTCTCAGATTGGCGGCTCATTCTCATAGAAGCCTTGTGCATTTGTTCCTTCTTGGATTGGAGGCTCATTCTGATAGAAGCCTTGTGCATTTGTTCCTTCTTGGATTGACAGCTCATTCTGATAGAAGTCTTATGCATTTGTTCCTTCTTGGATTGGCGGCTCATTCTGATAGAAGCCTTGTGCATTTATTCCATCTTTGATTGGCGGCTTATTCTGATAGAACCTTTGTGCATTTGTTCCTTCTTGGATTGGCGGCTCATTCTGATAGAAGCCTTGTGCACTTGTTCCTTGTTGGATTGGCGGCTCATTCTGATAGAAGCCTTGTGCATTTGTTCCTTCTTGGATTGGCGGCTCATTCTGATAGAAACCTTGTGCATTTGTTCCTTCTTGGATTGGCGGCTCATTCTGATAGAAGCCTTGTGCATTTGTTCCTTCTTGGATTGGCGGCTCATTCTGATAGAGGTCTTATGTATTTGTTCCTTCTTGGATTGGCGGCTCATTCTGATAGAAGTCTTATGTATTTGTTCCATCTTGGATTGGCGGCTCATTCTGATAGAAGCCTTGTGCATTTGTTCCTTCTTGGATTGGCGACTCATTCTGATAGAAGCCTTGTGCACTTGTTCCTTCTTGGATTGGCGGCTCATTCTGATAGAAGCCTTGTGCACTTGTTCCTTCTTGGATTGGCGGCTCATTCTGATAGAAGCCTTGTGCATTTGTTCCTTCTTGGATTGGGGGCTCATTCTGATAGAAGCCTTGTGCATTTGTTCCTTCTTGGATTGACGGCTCATTCTGATAGAAGCCTTGTGCATTTGTTCCTTCATGGATTGACGGCTCATTGTCTTATGCATTCAAACACAGCCTGCATGTAATGCTTGTCTATCTTCTTAAATGCAATCTTGCACACCACAATGTAGATGAATCCTTTCTCACTAAATATACCGATCATACATATATAAGCAAATAGATTAAAACTGTCACTATTGTCAAAAATTATTTTCAGCAATTTCTAGAACAACTCTTTAATATATTGTTACTCGCCCCTTTCCCTAATATAACAATGACTTTATCCTAGATATGTTTCTAGCTCTTCTACAAAACTTACAATCAATAGATTGCTCAGTGATATGACATTAAACTTCATTAAAATATTACAGGGGAGAGTTAATTTTGTAAGATTTTATTGCGTTTTAATGAGAGGCCATAATCCAGAACAGACTAAATCTTACTAGCATGTTCAACAAAGTATTTATTAAAGAATTAACAGTTTTTATACCGGTTTGAATTTACAATTTTAAGCAATAAATCAATGACTATTAAAATAGATATCAAAATACTATTCAGAACACCTCAGCAGCTTGTGTTACTATTGGGAACAAGTGTAGAATACTAGCATATGCTTCCCTTGACCTGTCCCCATTCTTGGGAACTCGAAGTATCAGTTTTCAGCCTGCGGTCTAAACATTTGGCTCATATTTCACCTGATTAAAAGAACAAAATTAGCCAAAAAGTTAAATAGAGAGTTGTGCTTTGTTGTTACCGAAGGCACTTTATTGAGTAACACCATGTGTGCCTTTACAACAAAAACAAGTGTATGTCTGTGTGCCTTCAGGCCAGCCATAACATAAACAAACTAAGTCTTCTATAATGGAGAATGAAAAATACAGGCAGAATATCGATGAACCAAAGCATATTTACACTTACCTTGAAAAATTAAGTACCCACTACAATACAATATTGAAATGGTTTGTGTGGAAGGCAGAGTACTCCTTAGTGTCTAACAATTGTCTAAGCTGCTGTCAGATAAAGACAGGCGGCTGACAAGAGAATCTTCTGGAATTCACTGAGGCTAAACGACAATCACATCCCCTGACACTATCCTGTTGATATCCACAGAACTTAGTACTCTGCTTGGATTCCGAGCAGGTCATCCACATAATCTAAAGGTTTACGCAAAATGACAACTTTTACAGGGAGAAGGTCTGCTAACAATGAAGGGATAATGTACAGCTGAGCAATGTTATGGTTGGTAGGAGGATGTTAACATCAGAAACCTTATGCTTTCAACAGTACCACACAACAGATTATCACTTAAACTCTGATTTGTAATGGACATTCCAGGAATATAGCATTACAGAGCAGTGTAAATATTTCAAACCAGGACTCTAATCATTTATTGACAGACAAGAGCCAGCTCATTCCTATATGTTCTCCTAGATGCTCAATGCTCCCAGAACCCCCAAGTCTGCGTCAAGGAACTGGAGAGATTTTAGCGCTCAAGAGATGGTAGCCTGCCCTAACAGTCTCCCTTTCCACACACGTTGAGAGACCGACAGGGTCAATTGGGAACATGCCACCAAGAGCTAAACAGCCAGCAGCATGTATAAATTGATGTCTTAAAGAGTTAATACCCTTATCCATAAACCACACAAGCTGCCTTAATAGAGTGGGTGTCGTTGCAGTCCAATGCCATTAAAACATTCTTTAACCTTAAGCGTTTCTTTGCTTATTTTGGCATTCCTTCGCAGTGTTAATAAACAGACTATCAACGTAAACAAAACAGCAGACATTACCTAAACTTTGAGCTTGAGATCGAGACCACAATCTGGAGTGTGGTTGACAGTGTTATGGCAGTGGTGTACCAATGTGACAACAGAATAACCACCCATAGAGGCTCATATTTACCAAAACACCTAGCCAGGCTCATAGAAGAGAGCAAGCACCCATAATAATTTGGCATTCACAGAAATGTCTATGTATTTTGATAAATTTACAATCATTTAAAGTCTCACAAAACACCTGAGAATTATAAAAAAAGGATGACAATGTTAAGCTCACCAAAACACTTCCCCAAGAGCAGTTACAAAATGATGAATGCTTGAGTCAATTAAGATGCAGATAACCTAGTTTTAAAGAAAAGATTACAAATGAAAATATGTTTTAATTCTTGTTTTTACGTACGCCTCAACATTTTATGTAAGTTAAAATAGCAAAAACATTATAGAGGACATCATCACATAAGATGTTTTCTTAACTTTAAAAACTTTTTTTTTGTTTTTTTGTTTTTATGTTGATTTGTTCTCTGTTTTTAATGATGTAAAGACTGGTGTTTAGTGGACAGACCTACGATATCCTCATCCACAGAATACTTCTCTTATTGAAATGGGGGGAGAAAACTCCCCATTTCAATGATCAACCAACTGAGCCATTGCAGGCCACTTAAGGCTGGAACTGGCCTTGTACATCAAAGGAGGTTTACCAGCCCAACATACCACCTACTAATTAACCCATGATGAGGCCCAGTTATCTTTGAAAATATATATAATGCTATTTAATTGTTGTTGTCGTAACTTTACAGTTTATATGATGACTTTGAACTGTTGGTCTCTTGGTTGAGACTGAGGTGAAATTTTGTACAACATACCAAATGATAACTAGTTATTGCAATTGTTATACATAACATAAGGAACATATTCAGATTTTTGTAGACAACAATTGTGGGTGTGAGTTGATGGTCTATATTAGTTACAGCACACCTGTACCTGCTTATCAGGTCAGCTATAATAGGGTGACTAACCTTCACCAGATAACCAACAGTTACTCACATCAACATATAAAACAAACCAGATTCACAACAATAGCAATCTGCTGAAGGTAAAGGTAAGAGCTCTTACAGAGCTGAAGTGTAACAACAGCTCACCTTTTCTCCCAGATTACTTGATAACCCACCCATCTCTGGCAGATATCTACATAAATACACAGCAAAAATAACTCCTTATCAGCAACATTATGCCATTGGAAAGCTGTGAAACGGCAAAGAGATGGCGTGGCCTTTCTACATTTACTAGTAATAAATAAAGTTTTTGCTGACTATGAAGGCGAAAGTACATGTAATCATTGAATATGAGTCTTGTGAACCATGTAAATATTATAAGAAACACATAAGCAACTATAATGTATTTATAAAATCCACTCCAAAGCACATAAAACAATTCAATAATTTTATTGCATAAATTTGTTAACTCCCTTTCTAAAAGTGAACAACACAAATCGCCAGGATATGGAGGAATACAGGGAATACAATACGGTCCACAAAAGCCCAGTAAAATTGCAGTTGAGACGGTATACAAAAATGTATGTTGTTACATAAAATATGTAAAAGTATACTCAAAAAAGTCACCAAAATGATACACAAAATGTAACAATTACATTTATTTTCAATATACCCAATAAGTGTGATGCTCTAAATAAACATTGTTAACAACTACAAATCCCCAAAGCACCAGACTATATTATTTTATTTAATAATTTATTAAAGTATCACAGTAGTTATATAACAACTTTAAAATCTCAATATAAACTGTCACAAATCTAGGACGGGCAAAGTTATCAAAACATTTTTTTTTTCTTTTTTAACTAGAAATCCATGTATTATATGCAATTATATTGAAAATACCATAATTATAAACGTAACTGAAACTATACTTAGCGTTACTTATCAAATGTCAGCTACTGAACATTGAAATCTGAACTCAATGAACAACTCAATATGGCTTAACAACTGTCTATTTCCTAAATAACATAACTTAAATCTCAAATGAACATTGCCTCAACTAAATAATTTCTTAACAAATAATTTTACAGCATCCACACAACCGTCTTGAGTCTATTTCATTGTTGATGTCTACTTTAACAATCAAAAAGGCATGACATGATATGGACAACATGGAAGTTGTTGGTTGACGGTTTGGTGCCACCATAAATAAATTTCCCATAGGGACAGCAATGGAGAGGCATCAAATAGCCGTATAAAGTAGGTTAGATGAGAAACAATTACATTTTAATGGGGTAATATTTTGAACATTCTGTGTTCATGCCTAGTCCTAATTTGAGGTCCTGATCGACTGTCCACTAATGGTGAAAATTTAGTTACATCTCAGCAACTAAGTAACTCAAAGTTGACCATTCAGAGTGGCAATTTTTGTCCATAAATCTGAGACAAAACAGTGAGAACAACCCATAAAGCAACTGGGTTCCCTAATGACAGGCCCATCAAGCCCATATTTCTCTGTCTACCACTTTATCATGGCATCCTTGGACGCTAGATACAAACTGTGCATATATATCAAAGTTTGTAACAATGAAAAGAAAGTTATGAGCAAGAAACAAAGGTCTCTTACTCAATAAATTCACTTTTTGTTACTAAGCTAATGTTAAGTTATTTTGAAGACAGTTTTCTGTAAAAGCTAAAATGTAAACCATATCAAATCTTTAAAGAGAAACAACTTGTTTAACTCAAATATACCAACAAAGAAGACTTTTTAATAGAAAGATTTTAGTTTTTCAAGCACAAAGTTAGCAGGAAATAAATGAAAAATCTATTTGTAAAAGGCAAATAATCTTTAACAATAAAGCCTAAATGCTCAACAAATTCGACCCCTATACCACTTAACAAACTACTTGTTATAAAAGGCCTAAGAAGTGGAGAAAATACAATCTTGGAATTTTGATGAAGTTCAGATTTGAAGCTACCAGAAAATATAAGTTTTATTTCCAAGTTACATTGATAAATTCAATACATTACTTTAAACTAGTGCCCTTAAGGTCAAATTTGTTGAGGATTTAGGGTAGATATGAAAAACACATGGGTTCATATCTTTCTACATGCAATATTGTAAGAAGGAAAAATAAAGAAAACAGCAATGCCATGCACAAACATTTGAACTACTATGTTTAGGGTATAATGACTAATTTCCGGTTATTATTTCTTTATAAGGCATCTGTGGCTTCTTGTGACAGAGCAAGTGTTTCTACCAAAGTATGGCTTATTGAAATATACAATATTAAAGACGCAATACCCAGGAAATAATTAAAACAACTTGATATCTTTATAGTCACATACGCACCCAAAAATAGTTATTTTGTGTTATCATGGAATCATGTGAGTTATAGATTTTTTCTCAAGAAGTAAAATTTTGAGGCTTTCCATTAATTCCACCCTCAGATTTGTAGGTTAAATGAAAGTATGAAGATAACCAAAAAGAAAAAAAACACAACCGAAAACTAAAATTCTGCCAGAATATTTAAATGAGGATGTGTCAACTTGGGGTCACATCTGGGTCACACTTTGAGGCATGGATGTTACTCCAAGTCAGCTGTTATTTGCCCTACCCTTACAAGATTCTCCATGTTGACTTGTTACATACAGCTGTATATGGTCATTCACTGAAGCGGGATTAAAGGCTTTGTGGATACATATCATGACAAACTGTCAACCAGCTTTACCTTGAATTCAAATAACTGCAGGATTTCACCTAGACAGTTTTATTTCAAGGTAACTATTTTCATCTGTTAAATCCAGGCATTTAGAATTTGTTGAAAAATCCCTAATTGTGGGTGTGTAAGTGACTTTAACTTTAAAGTTTGACTGAGCATACAGAGAGGAAAATTTCTGAAAAAGTTTTATAATTAATAAACCAACTAGACAACAAACAAGAATAAATGTATGCCATTTGAAACATAAGCCAGCATCAATGTAGGCATTGGTTGATGCATAATCATAACATGTTATACAAAATTAAAAGTTACACAGTTGACAAACTTTCCTTTCTACTGATATCATCTAATGGGATACAACTGCTTCTCGAGCACTTTTATAAAAAAAAAAAGGAAGAAAGGCTTTTACTGGAAACTTTTACTATGACTTCCTCGTTACAAAATAAACAGTGAATATGTTTTGTGAATTACCAATAGTGTATCTTTAGGGGATAGAAAGAGTAGGGGGACCAGCGCTTTAAACTTAGGCTCTGTATGCATCTGTCTTAGAACCTACGAAAACGATGGGAGGTGGGGGATTGAATGAATTCAATATAATAATTTGGTTATGAAAACAAAAAAGATCCTTTGCATAACTGATTATTTCTCTGGATTTATGGGTATATTATCTGTACCTGTTTCATTAGGCAAAGACATGTAAGCATTTGTAGCTCTAAAAGTTCTGATTAGTTTGCAGATCTAACTGTTACTATACACAAATTTCTCTGCAGTATAACTATAGCACTACATTTCTTGAAGCCTAATATACATCAATTCATGGAATTCACAACAGGCAATTCACAAAATGTCTTTGTTTGTTTGACAGATTTTATGCAATATCTTTTTACACAGAACTACATCACTACACAGAACTACATCACTACACAGAAACAGTCCACGTATTCTAATTTTCTACAGGTAATGAAAATGTAAAGTGAAATTACCTGTGGTATGAAGTAGGAAGGCAGGGTGGATAATATCTACCAGATTACAAACAGCATTATAATCCTGATTAACAGGTATCCTAATAAAGTCCCTACTGTCAAAGTAAACCCCAGTCCTCAATCACTTATCCTGGAAAACAAATAAGGAAAAAAGTATGTATGGGTTAAAATATTTTTAAAATTTCTCCATTTTAGGGCCCATTTCACATTCTTATTAAAAGTATCAAAAACAGGATTAAATGTGATAAAAACGAGATAAAATGTCTGTGAGTAGATTCATGTACTAGTACAAACAAACTGTATATCCCGGTTCTATACTACAGATATCACCACAATATTGTCACTTGTGTAAGTAAATAAAAGGACAATCTGCTCTCCTCAGAAAGAAAACCTGAAAGAAATCTTCCTCAATTATTTCTCATGTTTTCAAACCTTGAATACCTACTGACAAATTGTTGTTTAAGAATTGTGCAACTGCAGGTATATTGGATTGTCTATATCATTGATGGTGTTACAAAATGGGACAGTCACTTATTCCCTCTTCAGACAACGACAAAATTCCTATCATATGTATAAATTCTTGGATAGCAGGTAACAAGAATGTCTGATGATTATACTATAAAATGTTTATTCCATTCTCTATGTGAAATATTAACAGATTTAATGTAGGTCTATTTGAGGTCACATCCAGTATTTAACAAGTCTACAGATGGCTCTGACATTTCCTTAATGGAACTTTTCACAAATTAGGTAATAGCTGTCAGCATTATGGATTATCAGATGTTTTTTTAAAAAAGGAGGCTGTTTTAATGTCTTCCTACGACAAAGAAATGAAGGAGAAAAATGCATTCAGTTTTTAATTATCAAGGTTAATAAATGAAGCAGATATGATCAAATATAATGTCTTGTCCTCATATAAGTGGTACAAACATTACAATACACTTACATCCTACAAAACAGTGAAAACACATTAAATACAGTTTAGGTTACTGAAACTTATATTAAAAACTCACATCTATGTAAATCTACACCAGTATCACAAAACATAGGTGACAAAATGATCTAAATTTTACCAATAATATTTCAGAGACAATTTCTAACAAACATTGTTTTCTTGCACATACAGTTTTGGTTTTCAGTCGTAGTCTATATTAGTTAAATCAAGTTGAAACATTCATTGAACAGTTCCAAAAGAACTTCAGGGGTTGAAATAAAAATCAAACATACTGACCATTAGTAAGCTTGACAATCCACAGTACTGACAAAACATGTTTAGCAGTGTAAAGCTAGCCCCTTATTTCAGATAAAAAATATTCACAACCAAATTGTTAAAAGGATTTGAGCAATCTGAGGACCAACATTTTACTAGCAGCAGCCTCAATGACTAATCCATAGACACTGTGTCACTTCATAGTCTCAATGACTAAGACAGATTCTGACAAAAAGTAACCTCAACCACATGGCATATAGAAAACGTTGCCAGGACTACCATTATATTCCTCAAAGAAAAACCAATACCAAGTTATTGACAACAGTCAAAAAATTAATTAAAAAATAAGTAAGTAATTTTTTAAATGTGAACTCACTAAACAACACCAGCAAAGCATTGTTTTCCTATCTAGTCAGAAATTTCCGACTAAGGTATAAAAGGAAAGCTATCAAGCTGTTACATGGAACAAGTTTACAGACTTTAAAGTTTAGACAATTTCTATCATATTGTTTTTTAATAACATAGACTGAATTTACACTTAATGACGGAAGAAGAGGTTTGCTATCTAGAAATCCAAGTTGACCACTTCTTGGTTTTAGACAGAAATGAGCAGACCAAAGGGGTGGAAGTTTAACGTTCTAAGTTAACAAGGCCCATATAGATAGTGACTACTTTGTCATAAGAAGCTAATAAGTCTGGAGAAGAGCTGTGCTCAAGACTTAGACTAATTCCATGTGTCAGTTTGTGATAACTACCTCCACAAAACACAGGACTCACTGGCAAAACATAACTTACTCAGACACCTCCAATCTCCAACAAAGTGAAACTGGTGAGGAACAAAGGCTGATGAAGACAAGGTATCCACAGAATCGGGGAAGGGGCAGCAACAGAATGGGGAAAGGGGGAGCCACAGAATGGGGGAAGGGCAGCAACAGAATGAGGGAAGAAGGAAGCATACATGCTGTGTTCACTGGAGCCACATAGAATAACGTAAGAACATATGAGTTTTTGAAATGGGGGGAGCATGTTTTTAAAATTGTAGGACAATCAGTACGTTTGACCCTAAAAGACTGGAAGGTTCACTTTTTTTTTTATAATATTTGCAAACGTGTTGCCTCTTCTGGGTAATAAAGTTAACGGTTCGACAGATATGAACAAACTGACCATGTAAATAGGGTTCGTGGGTTCAATTCCTGCACGGGTCTCAGTCTGCAAAATTTTCTGAACTAGAATCTGTTCAGTATCAGAGAGTGTTATCCAAAAAACAAAAATACTGTTAATGACAGTCTACAAAACCTTTTAATCTCTCTCGTGAAAAAGCTATTTATTTAATTAGACAAATGTACTGTTTCTAACCATGCGATAACTTTCTTTAAAAAGTTTTATTTTCAGAAATAATAAATTGTTAAAAACATAATATTGTCAAACAACATAAAGCTGTTTCTGGACTTTTTCAAAATCAGTTTGAGCTGGAGGTACATGTACATTCTGAAATGTTCCATCTGTCCCATGTCTTACATTTGCCCCATGTCTTACATTTGCCCCATGTCTTACATCTGCCCCATGTCTTACATCTGCCCCATGTCTTACATCTGACCGATGTCTTACATTTGCCCCATGTCTTACATCTGACCGATGTCTTACATTTGCCCCATGTCTTACATCTGCCCCATGTCTTACATTTGTCCCATGTCTTACATCTGCCCCGTGTCTTACATTTGCCCCATGTCTTACATCTGACCGATGTCTTACATTTGCCCCATGTCTTACATCTG
>JAVFBZ010035920.1:0-10849 GCA_032466195.1 Katharina tunicata
CATCCTGTTTTCCGGCCAAATAGGATTATCTATTGTTTTATAATGGTCACGATTACTCAACTGGCGCTCTGCCTCATATATATATATATATATATATCTCTTATTTTTGTCAAGATGTATTTATTATATGGAACTGGTTGTGAAATTGTAAATTGTATCTTAAATCAATGTGATTATTGCACTGCACTTGTTTTCCTGGTTAAATAAATGAAATGGAATTGCCGATGTAGCCTGAAGTTTAAAGTTCAATTAAATCATTTTTCAAGCCTTTTGTTGGCTGAGTTTTCTCTATGACAAAGCCTTTGCGATTATTTGCAAGCCACAATAACAAAAAAAATCTCAACACAAAATTTGTTGGCCCAATTGTCCAATTAGATCATACAGTTGATGGTAACAAAAAATGGATGCAATGGATGAATATTGAAGGCGTGTTTTTAAGAAAGATCTAAGAAATAAAGTACACAACTACGTAACAGTTTTTGTTTATTTTCATTAATTGAACATTCAAGAAAACATTTGATACGTTTACAGAATTTTATACTAAATGTTCGTACTTGTGAACCAAGTTGCTGGGTCTGGCGTATTGTTGGATACATTTTTAACTCAAGGGTAAATGCCTGTGATAAATAAAGCTAACTAGCCAAAGGCCGTGTATAACGATGCATATCACTCTTAATTAAACCATATCACGATCCAGAAGCCCGCGATTTTTAAAATTGAAAACCAAGGGGCAAGTTCATGGTAATACACGGACACCAATCTGATCCAAATGATATTATCCCACAATAATTAAAGGTAAATAATGCTATAGAGCATAGATTCAGACTATTCATAGAATGATATTTCATCTAAAGTTAGCCCTCCACACACCAACCCCTTTCTCCCCTTCATCATATTACCGTCTACAGCCCTATTGTAATGTAATGTAATGTGGGCAAATGATGTACTTTTCAGACTCTATGTGATCAGCGGATAATTGGTGGTAATTTATGTAGTTTTTCTTCACCCATGACCTTCAATTCGTAAACACTTCATCAGCCTAGATTACGTCTTAATTGAGGCAGTAATTTGTAACATTAACACGACGTATCCTTTGGTGATTGCGTTACCAATGGAGACCATCCCGTCTGCGCAATAGGAGAGAAATACACGTGTGGGTTCTGCAATACTATCAGGTATAAACATTAAAAAAACTAAAAAAACAAACGTGCGCTAAAATATTAACATAAGTGACGTACTTCCGAGTAATCTTTACATTACACAGTGCGTAGATTAGAGTTTACTTCACAAATAACAGTACCCCAATAAATGTCAACTTAGCTTTGGCCTACAAGCAACAGAAAGTGCGTGAACGGGACACCTTAATTAGAGTTCACTTCACACATTAGAGTACCTCAATTAATGTGACACCAAATATTCAGTATGTAAAATGAGCGGCGACGTTGATCAAGGGAAAGCAGCTATGCATAAATTTATATCTTTTCTTACTTGTAATCTTGGATTTATGTATTGGTACGAGACGAGAAAAGGGTGATAAAATTAAACAACAAACAAAAATTATCCACATATAATAATCCTAGTCAATTTGAATGGCGACAGGTCGGAGAGTAACCCGAGGTCATCAACTCTAAGTAAATCACTAACTACAAATAAGGTTCAGGAAACAACAGAAAATGTAATTTTCGACGGATGCAGCGCAATTTTTTTGTTATCTTACGCGAGACGTCTTCGATAACATCCGGCCAGTAGAATCTCGATCGGACTATATCCAGTATGCGAGAGATCCACTGGTGCCCTTAATAAACTTTCTTTGCGATCCTCCAATTTGGCAAGATCACGGTATGGCCGTTTGCCAAGTTTAACAAAATGAACTACACGTGTAATAGATTTATTCGAAAGTTGTAACCTACGCTATTGCAGAATCCGATATAATTGGGTAGCCATTGTGTATTTGTTAATACTCAACTCATTGTATTGTAGAGGAAGAACGAACAGTGTAGCAACAAGCGAACGATCCTCCAATAACCATTTTCAAAAACGGCCTGCAAGACAGACTCATCAACGACATGAGTTTCGTTGTACAAAGCGGGGTGGCTGTGAGATTAGCACCCGATTTATACTGAATATCAAAATAAAAACTGGACAGATCGGACAACCAGCGATGACCCGTGGCGTCCAATTTAGCAGAAGTAACCACGTTGGTCAAAGGATTGTCGGTCTTGGCCGTAAATTTGTGACCGTAGAGATTTCTCCTAAAGACGATTCGGTGACGGCCCACTTTAAAGCGAGACATTTTTCATGGGACCTCAGCTAGCGTACGCAGTTACCCGGTTGATACCATTCTGGATTTGGTAAAGAGCTGCCCGAGTCTGTCTGTGCTGGAGTACACGTGCAGGAGGAATGGAGGTGGTAGTCCGCACAGACTAAGATAAGTGGCTACGTTGAGAGGGCGATGATTTTCTCAAAAACCTCCTGGTTGCAAGATTCCCAACACGAGGAAGGGTGATCTCGTTTCTTCTTAGGACCTGGAAGTAACTTACAATAGGTTTAATAATCTTTACATAGTTAAGGACAAAACGGCTACATTATCCAGCAAATCCCAGGAATTTGGGAAAGGCCTTGCAATTTCGTGTGGTAGGCCAGTGTTTCAGGGCTTCGATCATGTCAGGTGCACTCTCAATACCATTTTCGGAATCTATGTGGCCTAAATTTTTAACTCTATTAAACGCATTTGTTGGGCCAAATGAGACGCAAAGTACGAGTTTACTGTTTAGGCCAATGTTGAGCTCCAAAGTAGGCCTACTACAGGTGTCATGCTCACAAACTGCATACACTCGGTTTTACAACTTAAAACGATCAACACCACAACAAAGGATTCGTTGTCCGCTCGTCAACATTTATTACTCTTCTTACCCGGTCCCATTTCGATCGCCATTGTCACGGTTGGTCGTGATAGTAATCAAAACCGGGAACACGATGAGGATTACTGGACAGTCCTAGGTGGAGTCTATTGTACGTCCTACGTCAATAATATACATCTCTGTTTTGTATCTCCTTTCATATGCTGATAACGTTCAGCGATCATGTGAACCTTTATTGTCTTAGTAGGTCAAAATGGAGTATGTTCCGAATTAGCCGATATCGCTAAGGTACGAAAATTGCGTTGACAATTCATTGGCAGCTAATTATAACCTCTAACTGGACTTACGAACATACACGAGTGGAATACATATTCTCACCAGACACATGCAGAGACAGGAAAACAAGTCTTAGAAATCAGTGTTTATAGATTTTTAAAAACAGATCAGATAACAAAATTATTTGCAAAAATACAACTACTTCATTGATTGATTGGTGTTTAACGCCACATTCAGCGGTTTTTCAGCTGCGCTATGGCGTGAACATTCAATTTTTTTTAATTATTATTTTACGTTTTAGTACTCTCATATCAGACCAGACAAGGTCATTTACATAAAGAAGAGAAATAAAGTGAACTGAATAGGACAGACATAAGTGATACATTTTTTTTAAATAGCATTGAAACATCAATCACAATAACATTCTTTATTTAATTAAGTTACATTTTGTGATACACCGAAGGTGCTTGATGACAACATGGCCAGCAATTTTGTCAAACAAGTCCTTCTTAGAGGTGACTGCGTAAAACTGTTGCCTAATAGGGACAAATTCCTGTTCTAAAGCAAGTTTAACTGACCGTAACTAAATGTTTGTGTCTGAGATACATTAAGCCATTTAGATAGCTAACTTTCAAATGTATGGGGTTTCTTTAGAGATAAAATATTAGAAACAGGTTTTTATATAAGACTAGCCACAAAGATTTCTCAATTAAAGTTCCATACTGAGAGTCAATACATTAAGGTACGAAATACCTTTTACAGGAGATGTTCCCTGGGGTTAGTGTTTTAATTACTGGCTATGGGTAAGACACCTTTATTGGGGAAGGTTTCCTAGCCCTTTAAATAGAATGTTAAAATTTGAAACTATGATAGATAGAGGGACATTGGAGCGGGAGAGAGAGATGAAACTTGGATAGACAGGGATTGTGAGATTGAGACGAGGTTTGGAAGTATAGTTGAGAAATATTTAAAACTTTCATAACGGAAATCGATGTTTATTTGTGGCAACTTAGGATAACTCAAAGTTAGTATAATGGGATGATAAATTGCGTGCATTTGAAAGGTGATGTATTTGATTGTCACAATGTGGATCAGAATGTCAGTTAATTATTCTTCTATTTCTAATGGTTAAGATAGGTACATTTGTTATGTTCTTTTATATTGTTTAACATATGCTCTAAACTAAATACAATATGTTTAAGTAAATATTTTAATGAATGAACTGTTGTTTTGTGTGAAGTGATTCCTTGGGGGAAAATGGCGGCATCGATCTTTACGGCAATATATATATCAAGTGTTTATCATTTATAGTAAGTCTATCTGAAGATAAATACAGATATATTCGTTGGTAGAGATATAGTAATTCATAACAATTTGGTAGCCGAACGTGGTTTTTAAACAAGATAGTATAAATTTATACTTCCTAACAGTCCACACAGTCGACCAATATGTGTTTGATGTCGTATACGCAGTCACACATTACACACTTTGGTTCCTGTTCGTCTTTGTCAAGGAGATGCTTTTTCGTGAGGTGACTGGCAAATACAACATCGCGTTAGAACCACTTGATCCTTTCGAGACATTCCATGGGAGTAATAATTATGTGCTATGGTAGGTTTGTTACGGACTTGTGTCCCATACACACTGTCTTAGATAAGCTATGTATTTGATTGTATTGGGCTTAAGATCTTTATAGTATACTTTAGATTGAGAAATGGGCTTCTTGGGGGCCTTTTTTGTTTCTCCGTTAACAACTGTGTTTCCAGGAATACCGAAATGACTGGGTATCCAACATGAGATAATTTCTGCTCCACTGGCTACTAGACTTTTGTACTGAGAAAGAATCTGCAGGACTGCTGGGTGCTTAACCTTTAAGTTGTCAATAGTCAAAAGGCACGACAGCGAATCACTACAGATTACGGCCTTCTTAATATCATGTATGGAAATAAGGTCTAGAGCCAGAGAAATAGCCTTGCCTTCTGCAGAGAAGATGGGTGATGGAAGTTCAAGGGAGGCAGAGGGAGGCCTGTTTCTTCAACCAGACTGCTGCAGCTGCCACCCTGTCTTCAGTCCTCGATCAAAGCGTGTAGATAAAGGAAAGGTTATCGATATCAAATATCAGCCCCAGAAACCTGGTCTCATTAACTATATGGATGGGTTTTCCTAGAACTTTAGTTCTGGGTCGGTATGCAATCTTCTTGTATTACAGAAATGCATCCCGACAGTCTTGGATGTTGCAAATTTAAACCCATTTTTTGTAGCCCATTTTTCAATCTTCTTCAGACTTAACTGGAGTTTCTATATTATATCTTTCTATATTATTTATTTGTTTAGCTCTGTAGCAGATTAATTAAAAGGTAATCTACGTACAGAGAACCCTCAACACCCTGGTTGAGAACCCCGACTAAGCTATTGATCTTAATACTGAACAATGTAGGTGAAAGTATACAGCCCTGTGGTACTCCCATCTCCAGATCATGAGAATCAGAGAGAATGGAGCCCACTTTAACCTTAAAATGTCTATCCTTTAAAAATTGAAATACAAATATAGGTTTGCGACCTCCCAGTCCCATGTCTGAAAGGTCTTTTAAAACTCCATGTTTCCATGTTGTGTAATAAGCCTTTTCAAGGTAAAAAAAAAGACAGACACAATGTTCATTTTTAATAAAACCATAACATATGAATGTTTCGAAGCGGATCAAGTGGTCTAATGTTGACTGGCTTTGTCTGAAACCACATAAGATGTTAACAAGAAGGCTCTGGTCGTCAAGGACCCAGACAAGGCGGTTATTTATTGGCCGTTCTAAGGTCTTACAGACACAGTTGGTAAGAGCTATGGGGCGGTAATTATTAGGATCGGTGTGATCTCTACCCGGTTTAGGAACTGGGATTATGAGAGCCTTCCAACAATTTGGAAGAGAAATGGTCAAGGAAAATTGGAAACTGATCGCTGCCACAGAGGTCATCATGTACTTTCCAGGGAAATTCTCGGAGATGTACTCCATCTGTGACAGTCAGATCTGTTACAGAGTTGTCCCCATTACCTGGATGTATATAGACGACAGAACCATCAGTAAAGATACACAAGTCTTCCTGTGATAATAGACTCTCTAAAACTTTGCCCTTGTTGTTGAGGGAATATTGCTGCCCCACAAAAGGTTGTGGGCATCAAAATCCCCTAACAAAATATAGGGTGCTGGTAACTGTTCTATAAAATTAGTTAGCTGGCGGAGAGAAACTGCAGAATTAGGTGGAATATAAATAGAACACAAAGTTATAGCTCTGTCAAAGGAAATACGAACGTTTACAGCCTGCAACTTCGTGTCGAGAGTTGATAAATATTGACGAGCCAATTTTTCACCAATTGTTAAGAAACAAAACTGGTAACATAAATCAGTCAGACAATTACAGACCTATTGCTGTTGCAACTGTTTTTTCGAAGATCGTCGAGTCTTAACCAATATGAATTTCGTTTGTACTATTCTGACCTCCATTTCGGTTTTAAACGCAAGAATTCAACTGACCAATGTATTTATCTGCTTTAAGAAATAGTCAGCCTTTATAGAACAAATGGCAGTCCAGTATTTATATGTTTTATGGACGCTAGCAAAGCATTCGACCGAGTTAATTTTTGGACTCTACTTAAGATACTTATTGAGCGTAATTTCCCCATGTATATAGTTTATCTAATCTACATTTGGTTTAATGTTCGATCTTTTGTTGTTAACTGGGGGTCAGTCATGTCTGAATCTTTCGAGGCGTTCAATGGCGTACGTCAAGGTGGAATTTTATCCCCTTCTCTGTTTTTTTGTGTATCTCAATGACCTTGATATGTCGTTGAGCAAGGCTGGGGTAGGATGTAATGTCGCTGGTATTTTATCAACCATATGTTGTACGCAGACAATCTATGCTTGTTGTGCCCCTCCGCAAGGTCTCTCCAGTGTTTGCTGGATATTTGTTCTGAGTATTCTATCTCCCATGACATTTTGTACAACATCAACAAGACTGTTTGTATAGTGGTAGCTCCTTCGAATACTATAGATTTTTTACCCCCATCTGTAAAACTATGTGGTGCCACTTTGTTGTTCGTACAAAAATAACTGTACCTTGGTCATGTTATAACATACAATTGTTTTGATAATGACGACACTGAAGAGCAACGTAGAAAGCTATCTTTCAGTGACTGCTCTCCGAGTTAATGAAGAGAATTGACTCTAGTTCTAACCATGTGTATGCTACCCTTCGTACATCGGATGTGCCGCGGCAGTCCATTCTCATGTTCTTGCTTTGTTTTCATTGTAATGTTTACACGTACTTTCTATGGACTTTTTTGTCTGCAATAAAGCTATTATTTATTATTATTATTATAACAAGTTATACCGTCTTCTGAGATTTAGCACTTGTTGTCAACAAGAGGAACAGGTTTCGGGTTAACAGTGTTCCCAGTAGCTTTCTCTTTCCTCTATTAAAGTCGATGTATGATTTCAGTCATCTCCACTAAAGAGAACCCAATAAGTTATGTATGCGGTTCTATTGCAAATTGTTTACCAAATCGTTTTAATCTTCTCTTGTTCGCTAATCACACAATTCATAAAGTGATCTGCAAAATTCCATTCTCTATCATACTTCAGTGTCCCAGATGTTTCTTTTGTTAGACCGAAGCCAGAAGAAACACGCTTTGTCATTTTCTAGGGATATGACTGTTTCTGTTTCAGCGATAAAAACTTTAAAACATTCAACATTCATTTTTTTAAATAATAAAACGAACCTTTAGTTTTTGTTTTGACGGTCAGAAAATGTAAGCCACCTATCTTCATTGTCGGATAGATCAGTAGATCAGTTCACTGTAGTTAATGCGACATACATTCTTTTTTGTGACGGTGTAAAATCACGTCCTTTGAAAAGCCTTGCAAAAAATGTGAGTAATTATTTTGTGATAATTATATAACAAACGGCTGAAATCTTTCATCCGGCAACAATAGGGTTTCTCTATCTGAAATCATCAATAAATACACATGTGTAGTATTGTTTTGTTTATGCAGATGGGATACAGATAATATTCTTTGTAGCCAAAGATAGTTACAGATATGTTGTACAATTTCTAGAATACGCAGAACTGAACTGGGAAGCGTATTTTTGTCAAATTTAATACCTTTTAATACTCAGAATATTTTGTCAAGCGGTATGTCCACCTCGCTTTGGAGGATAAAGGTGGAGGGATGGCCCAGAGGAAACATTTAGTCTTAGTTCTTGGTAGAGTCGCGAATCATATCGTTGATATCTTCAGGACTGAAAAATATATTACAGCTGCTTCAAAAATGCAGCTGGATTTGCTAATACATCATTTTGGTAGGCATATACATTTTGTGCTTAAGCCTCAATGTAAGCACAATAACTTAGAAAAACAAATAATGAACACAAGTAATGTGTGAGTGTTGACTGACGCCACATTAGTGACAATTTAATCAACTCAAATGCTATCAACTATATACAGGGATTTTAGTTTTACTTAATTAAGCGCGTGTTAACTTTTAAGTTAAAAAAATAAATTGAACGACAAAGAAGGTATTAAAACTGAATTTAGACCCGCCACGCCCACAAAAAGGCCTCAGTCAGGTATGGAAACATTCCCTCCTCAAAACTAACACCCTTCATTTCCCATAACTAACACCGCAATAAAAAATCCTACCTTTACATCCATTAACTCGGGGGTTTAACTGGGAATAGTGGTATGATGAGAAACTGATAATGCACGACCAGTTAAAAGGATGTATAGAAATGATACAATAAGACCTTTCTTTCTATTTTTTTGCTCTGTAAAGTGATCTGAAATTAAGAAAATAACAGAGGTAAACTACAAAATCTCCATACAACGTGTACTATAGCACTTTTCATTGACATTCTTTTGTTTAACGGCCGGCAAAATTATCGACATAGTAAAGTTGGATGTTACAAAATACCTCTGTTCTATCAGCAGATATGCACAATTGCAGCATATACCTCAACATGGAAGTGGAGCACACCTGTAGAACTGAGCTACCTGGTATGTGGGACATTTATCCTGTGTTTAACTTTCAGTATTGTTTTGTGTGCTAAAAGAACTGTTGTTACTTGGGGTAAGATGTGTAATATGTCTCATCATAGGAATTTACAACTTAACTCAAGTGCATATCTGCCAAGCTAGGTATAATTTTCATAATAGCTGACAATGCACCAGAATTCAAGAATACTCTTTTTGGTATAAATATTTTATATAATCTAATCCCCGATATATTTTCAAAGTTAAATACGGATCCACTTATTTTGCATGGTGGCAACTTTAACGCACGGATGTCAATCTTTAAACTAGCACGTCTTACCAACCCATTCGATGTTCAATGATATGTTGCTGATGATATAGCTGATGTTGTTAGTGTCACATGGCACTGTTATAAATACTTTCGGTAAATCTATGATAAACCTGTGTAATGCTTCAATTTGCACATTTTAAATTGTATTTATTCTGTAGTGATTTAAATGTAGTGATGACATATACTTTTCATATAATGGTGCTAGCGTTATCGAATACCGAATTATGTCAGATAATGTTCTCCTAGCTGTAGATAAGTTTAGTATTGAAAACATATGTGAGTCAAAACATCTACCCATCCGCCTTGACTTGAAATGTACTCAACATCTGGAATATATCTTCTTTACCTTTGTAAAATATATCTGTTAAAAAATATTAATTCAAATGCAACAAATACAGAGATAGCCAAAGCGGAAAGCAAATTAAATAACAATATTAATTAAAGTGTGATTATATTTGTGAATTTAGTTAAAGACGCGGAGGAGTGTTCCAAAATGATATCGGTAGTTGAGAAAACAACATGTGAAAATAAATGATATGATAAGGAGTGTAAAATTTTCAAAAACTAAACCCAGGCGCGCTTTGAGTTTGTTTAGAACGACCAGGTAAAATGTTAACTACTCTGTGAATAATATTTTAACGAAGCTGTATAAAACGCAGTTAAATAAATAAAAGGTTCGTTACAAAAACAGACAGATACATGTTGAACTGTTGAAAAATGTGGTCCGTTATTAACAATTTTCGATGTAAAAAGCGGAACAACTCTATAGCAACTGACCGATGGATTGAGCATTTCAGTAATTTGTGCGAAAATGTACACGAAATGAGACAACATTAACAATCCAAGATACTAAGTTAGCCAATGATCTATTTATCAGTCCCATTATCAAACAAGAAATAAAGCATGCTATTAACCTGTTAAAAATTAATAAATCACCTGGTATTGGCTGCTTATTGGGGGAATGTTTTAAAAGCTCCTCTGACAAAGTCTTTCATTATCTAACCAAGCTTTTAATTATGTTTTCAACGCTGGTGAATTTCCCAATCAGTGGAAAGCGCCTATAATTGTTCCGCTGTACACAAGTGATGATTTAAAAGACTGTGGTAACTTTACGGGTATATCGCTTCTTAGTATTTTGAGTAAACTATTTACCAGTAATATAAACAATAGGCTTACTCAATGGGCAGATAATACTAACTTATCATACACCTATAGCGCAGACTCGCAGGATACAGAGCCATCGGATATTTATGCATATCTACATCCTCTGAACCGGGACTATTTGCAATGTTTTGTTTACAGGGGATTCCCATGGACTGTAAGGCAGAAAACACTCAAAGGTGAAACGAGTGCAGAACGACG
>JAVFBZ010035931.1:0-10848 GCA_032466195.1 Katharina tunicata
GACCACCGGAATACTCGGCAATGCGTTAGTCTGCTATATACACGGAAAGAAAATCCAGCGATCAACGGCAAATAACTTTATTTTATGGCTCGCAGCCTTAGATTTATTCACATGCTTGATTGGTATGCCCATGGAACTTTATGACATAGCTCATAGTTACACTTTTGACAATCCAGCTATGTGTAAAACAATTCGCTTCGTCATTTATTTAAGTGTTATGACGTCAGTGGCTACTTTAGTGTTTATCGCCTTGGATCGTTATTTCAAGATCTGCAGGCCACTAAAAGTGTCGCCTATACGCAGATGTAAAATTGTGATTGTAATATCGCTTTGTGTAGGTATAATGTTAGCGTGGCCATCTTTAGTATTATTCGGTAGAAAGAAAATGGCGTCGCACTATCCTGATATATATGGTGTTGATTGTAGTATCGACGATTCGGTGCTTGGTACGGTCTATCCGCAAGTGTATTTTATGGTTTTGGGCACAGCGTTTCTCACAGGCGCTACTACTCTTATAGTGATCTACATCGTGATCGGCAGGAAACTTTACAGGCGTAACCGTCGGTCTATAGGAGTCGACATTAGGTTCCTTCAAAGGAAAACTGCCATTGCTCGTTTGAAGTCGTCCGGTACAGAGACCACAGTCCGCGGTAACCACCCGAAGCTCAAGAAAAAGGACAGTCGTTATAATGTATCGAGGACAAGTGTTATCTTTTGCACCATAAGTGTCGTGTTTGTTGTGAGCTTCCTTCCCAGCCTCGCTCTCATGACGACCAGCACCATTTCAATCTCGTTTTCAGAAAAATTAACGCATGTGCAGTACGTGGTATACAGTATATTTCTGAGGACTTATTTTATAAACAATTGTGTCAATCCTATTATTTATGGTTTTCTGAACAAACAGTTTAGAACAGAATGTTTCAAGATGTTCACAAAATACACATGGCTTTGTCGAAAATCAAAGAAAAGTGGAGAATCCTTGGATGACAGCGCAACGAAAATGTTACAGTTTAAAACCGGCTCTCCACAAATTCAGCTATCCAAAGACTCCAAATCAGACCCACATACTTAGCGAACAACAAATATTATTATTCAAACAAATTGTGATGTGAAACTTTCAGTATTTAAATATATAAAGGGCCAAATGATGAAATTTGTGTAGAATTTATTTGGATCATTTATTTTGAATCTTTTATTTCTTGTTCACCACTATCACTTCTTGATCGTGATTACCATAAAACTGGCCAATGTTCTATTTTTATTTTAAAAAATTTGAAGAATTTTTGTTTATATCCACCACCAGATTTAAATTTAAACGCATCTATTTTTATACTTAACAGCCAAATGGACGGAATGATAGCTCCCATCCCGCAAGTGTCATTTGGATGGTTGTCTTCTTTATGCTTGTAATTATAAGCAAATACGTTTAACGCAGCAGAGTATACATAAGGAAACGCTAAAAAATACAGTATTGTGTACTACTATTTACGCTACTTATATTGTAGATTTGGTATAAATTATTTTGTTTATTAAACAGGTTGATACCAACTTTTTTTTTCTTCTAATAATTATTGGTGGTGTTGTGCCTCGTCGTAAATCTTAAGGTCACGGGATCAATCCGGAACTGTATTCCCACAAATTGACTGTAGCCGATTCAGATGTGAAACACCCAGTCGACCCCACGGGTATATAAGAAAAAATTTATGGTGACAGCGCGGATTGCAGGGTTTTTCCAACGCAGGTGGAATATAAGTTATATAAGTGAAATACCCTTGAGTACGACGTTAAACACCAATCATATACATAAATAAATTATTTTATGTCACATTCTCATTGTGTTGCGAACGTGATTGCGCTTTGAATCAAATTGCCAATTATTTGATGGATTGGAATATAGTTTTCTTTGACTCGGTCGATGTTGGGGATATAACATAACACTAAATACCTTTCAGAGTTATGGCCCCTTTACGGGTTGTAGATGTAATTGACGGAGAGAGAATTTTGGAATGCATACACAGGGATCCGACCCTGGCCAGATGGTAAGAAGTACACTCCCTAGAGCCGAATCAATAATTTTGCAGAATCTGGAAACTTCTGGAGATGGTACCAACTCAAACCGAAAGCATATGTTCTTCACCCACAGTCTAATTAATCTATGTACATATTACGTTACGTTTAGTTAACTGTTGGACGGTGCATTTTGTTATATAGAGTTCTCTAGCGCTAGTAACTTAGCTCGTCTGAAACATTCAAACATTTTGCCTTGATGAAGTTTGTTATTATTTTTACATTACTTAATAAACTTTTTATAACTATCTTTAACCTCCCATAACTTAATTCTGCTTTCAATTAACTGACTAAGACTTATTGAATATTTTTACACTGTGAACAATTAACATAAGGATTGTACGTTGGTTTTGTTTTTAAATTGATTGATTGATTGCTCTGCCGCTTTATGCTTACCGCTCTGCTTGAGTTTTATTTTCTTAACATTCAATACAGTTAATATATAACCAACTTTCTTGTAATTTCTAATGCTTTGGTATTCATATTTTTGCTGATCTATATATATTTATATTAAAACTCTTGATAATATATTAAGGTAAGGCCTACAAAAATCATTAAAACATTTTCATTGTTCCACTAAATTAATGCAATAAATGTATTAGTATGAATTGTGTCAAAGTAACGGGAATCCTTTTGCTGGTGTAATCCCAAATATATTTTATATGTTATAAGAATATGGCCATTGGGCGTGGTCACAGCACAAGTTGAAATCAAGTTCTGCAAATGACAACAATAATTTTCCTTCAAAAGAAAACAATACTTTTACGAATGACTGTGGAACTAGATCATACTCAATTAAACTACTTCCGTTTCTATAACAGTATTAAAGTTTCACATCCCTGTCCCCATTAACTATTCCATTCAGAACTCTACAGTTTATACCGACTCGTAGTTATTAACGTTTTTCAAATGGTGTATGGACTTTTATGACCAGTTTGAAGCTCGAACACTAATTGGCCTGCGGCTCAAGTTGTACGAAAAACTTCAATGACGAATATATTATCCATCAAGCCTCTATGTCTGAGTTGAAGATACGAAGAGGCTTCACTAAACTATTGTGAAATAAAACGACAAATACAACCTTTTGTACATATTGTAACGTACAAGCTTTCGGGAAAGGCTATCTTTCGTACACCACTTGTCGCTGCCATGGCAGATTCCAGTGACGTCGAAAACAGTCGATGACGTTTGCACAAACAAGTTTGTCAATAATGTGGTTTACGATATTTTACAATTAAATACAGTGATTGTGAAAGTTTTGTTTTAAGCCATGTCCGTGCAACCTTATAGTCGAATTTACCTGTCGGTTTTATTTATTTAAGAAAACAACATTTGTAGCCTAGACGGCCATGTGTGTATTCTTATTACCCGTAAGTTGAAAAATCCAACGGGGTGTACGTTTTTTTTCTCCCCAGGCAAATTGACCAATCAAAACACCAGGAATTTGGTTGGCGGTTTATTCCCTATGTAGGCCTATAATAAAGTCCATCCTGAGAAAGTCGCTTTGTAATACTATATAATCCGTCGAACAATCTATCACACACTACACATGGAGGCACAGCATCAGTTTAACCAGTGACATAGTAAAATAATTTGTATTTGGTATGTCATAATGAGTCTGGTATGTGCACAAAATAATATAAATTTTGTTGAATCTGGATCGATCGTTGATACATGTAACATGGAAACGTGCGGAAAGAAGAGTTAAACAAGCGTATAATACAGATGCTACAAGGCGGTTTGTTGAGAACATTCTAGATTGCAGATTCAGTGAATTATTTGATCCATATCATTGGAAGAATTCGGAGTGCCGTCTATCGTGATCCTTTAAATAATTGATAAACCGTAATTGATGTTTCCATTGATGGCTTCAAATACTTCCACCCTCGTTTGCAAAAGAGTTGATATTTAGGTTTCCGTTGCAATAAACCAGCCTTGTGTAGGATGTGTTGCAACGGTGGAAAAATATATTATGTATAACCAACTATTCAGGTTGACAGCGAAGCCATTGTGGTCTTTCCATGAGGTCATTGGGATACGGCTCTCCAGTCAGAGCTGTAAAAATCCGGGAAATCGAATGTCTGTGCCGCCGTGAAAAGTCAGCCAGTAGCAAATTTACAATTTACGGTGAGCATTTTTTAAATATATTTTTCATGGTGAAAACACTGCCTGTAAAAATGTATTATAGCACACTTAAAAATAAAATTTCTTTCTTATATTCTCAAATTCAATAATGCAGAAGGAATAATACAGTTCTAGCCTTTCAAAGACAAGCTGTAGTTTACTTCTTTGCCTGTTCCTTATAGAGGAAGGATCGAAATATAGTTTCAAGTTGTGTGAAATGCCTGATTTACCGTAGTTGATGGTCTTCTTACTCACAGTAGGGTTATCCCTTTCGTACATGCTAACTAAAACGGAATTTAACTCTTTATGTTGACTACAACTGTATTCAATACTACACCTCAATAATTTACATAAATCTGGTCTTCTAGCTATTTGTACTCTGTTAAAGCCACAACGTCTGTGTTAATAATTATAAAATTGATTGTCCAGTTGACCAAATTTATGTAAATTATTGCATCAGTCCAAACCCTGGATGTCTGACAACACAGTTTTAATCGACTTATGTGGGTTAACTTAAATACATTAAACACGCACATTGATATGTGAATCCGTTGTATTTGAAATGACAGGTGTCCATTGGTAATACCATGGAGGGGTTCTAATTCACGTCGTTGTTCGAGACAAAATAGATAATCCACCGTGGAGGGGTAAGGGTGGAGGGGGTCTAACGTTGGTGGTAGAGACACTATGAAAATAGATAATCCACCGTGGAGGGGTGTCTAACGTTGGTGTGAGTAAGGATGCAAAATAACATGGCAATAGACGACAAAATCACACAAAAACTTAGCTCACTCCTTTCTTGCATAGATGATCTGTGTAGTCATCTGTCAGCCTTTATCCCTTTGACGTCACCGGAATGTGGTCAGCTGTCCGATATACGCATTCTGATTGGCTAAGGCGCCTAATTTGTACTGCAGATCAAACAACCATGTATATTCTGTACTGCCATGCGTGGTAATTACGCGCGGAAAAAAATCAGAAAAAATTGTGTTGGAAAGAGAAAGTAACCGTCTTTCACATGGTGTGCGTCAATTGCTTGAACTTTCCACCACTTTAATGTGTCATATTAGTTAAACACCAATTAAATAAATAAACATTTGGCTAAAAATTTATAAATTCGACTTTACACTTCAATCAAACAAACACAATACACAGTCATCGAGTAACGCTCAAAGCGCTCTAAGAACAACATCGTCTCCAAAAAAGGAACACTTAAATATTATTAATTATGAATGAAATCGAGACAGTTTTGTTTCAATATTATTTACTCCTAATATTTAACTACACAATTAACACAATGTACAAGTCAAACACAACCAGTTATGAACATAACGTATAAAACATAACGTGTAATCTACCGACTAGGACCGAGTACTGTCACGAAGATTCTTTCATAACTGTTCTACTTTTATTTAAAAAAACTACCATGCAATAGTAATTAAAGGAATGTGGAATCGAACGCTAATATTATATCGAAGCGAAAAAGACAGAAACAATGCAATGACAAACCTTTTGTTTTCGTTTTAAGCTGATAAGTCTTTGCTCGTATTTTGTTTTTACACCCCTATTGCTTGCGTTCAAATTTAATATCAATTTCTGTTTGATTAATCGATGAAAACTATCAAAATATAATTTAAAAACAAAATACACATTTTCCTCAATTGTATACACAACCATCAGTCTACGACAATTAGGTTACAAACAGTTAATTATGGGACGGTATTTCACAATACAGAATATCAAATTTGATAAAAGTAATTAAAGCTCCGGTATGAAATTTAATTTTAGTGTGAGTATATTATGAAAAGTTAGGAAAACTAAAATTGTATGACACAGTAATGGCACCTCTGCTGAATATCGACTTAACGTCAACATTTTTTTGAATCGACGATCCATAAATAAGATTTAATCTATTTAAAAAAATAACACTATTTTTAATAAAAAAGTTTCTGGATTATTTTGTTTACATAGCCACCGTGTTGATTTTAAAGTGATCGACATTTGTTTGTTCTATTTGTGTGTTTGTGTAGATGGGCTGGGTTTAACCTAAAAGTTTGTCAACACCAGTAGGCCTAATAGTGCTAATAATACAAGTAACTCACGCTTCTGGATCACAAACTAAATTAGGAAAGTTACACTGAGAAAAGTCCGTCCTAACAGATGGACGGTGTCCAACAGTTACACTTATTTGTGCTAAATGGCATACTATCTGTCGTGGTGGATTCTTGGATATTTCCATAACAATTTTAAGTAATGGAGGCACCAGTTGTGTGGTGTAAACAGTCCATCGTAGTTTTATATAATAAATAACAATAACATATTTCAAGATTACACAATACCCACACAAACTGGGAACGGTTTTGAAATGTAATTGTACGGACTATATACTCAGATTGTCTTCAGTTTGAATTGTCTTCACGTTAATCGATTGAATATTACAATAAACTTATATCATGCATTCATTGTTCAGTTATTCAGATGTCGCTGAAAACGATACGGGTTTGTTGGCCTGCATTCTGGTAGTAAATCGTCTAAAAATAGCGATGACTTCGATCCTAAATAACTGATTGAGGAAACCATAAATAATAGGGTTGATAGAATTGTTGATGAAGTACGTGCGTAAAAAGAAACTGTACGCAATGAACTGGGGAGGTGACAAAGTTTCGGTTAAATTTGTTCGCACTGTGCTCAGAGTCATTAAAGCTAGACTTGGCAAAAAACTTAAAACAAAAGCCAGAGTTATTGTGAAGAAAACCACACTTGTTCGAACCACTTTGTACCGCTTCCGACCCTTACGCGGTCTGAATGTCCCTGTTTGCGAAATAACGTTATTTCCTTTTCCTCTTTTCGTGGATCTTCGGCCATTGTCGGAACTTTCCGGTTCCATCTGCGGCAACTTCATAGATTGTCCAACAGGGAACTTGTTTCTTTTGTGCAGTGAGTAACCGAGTAAAGTATACAAGACAGTCAATATGGTTGCTCCAGTAAGAAAGGCTAATACAAGAACAGCTAAATAAATTCTTGGGTACAAAGTTCCCGCTACACTTTCGTCTATACCACAGTCCACTCCATAAACCCCGTCGAATGGCGTATCCACGCGAGTCCTCCCGAACAGAACCAGAGACGGCCAGCTCAGAAACAACCCCATCACTAATGATATTATTATAGTAATTCGGCTGCGGTTTAATAAAGTTTTCTTCAAAGGTTTACAAATTTTGAAATATCTGTCAAAGGCAATGAAAACCAATGTAGCCACTGATGTCATAATAGTGAGATATATCACAAATCTCAACATTTTGCAAAAGGCTGGAATGTCGAATCCATAATGTTGCACTATGTCGTAAATCTCCATAGGTATCCCAACAACACATGTCGTAAGATCCAACACAGCCAACCAAACAATGTACGAATTCGCAGTAGTCTTTTTCATCCGGGTTCCGTAGACATAGCATACCAGAGAATTGCCCACAATCCCTAGAACCATGAGCACGGACATGTACGCGATGACGGGAGCCAAGAGGTGTATCTGCTGCGAATTGAGTTCCGTCAATACTTCACTCTCATTGGTCAAAACGTTTGAGTAATTGAACGCCATTTCCTTGAAGTTCTACAGTTTGTTTGAAATCTCAAGCAGAGCTCCGAGTCTCTCCCATAGTGAATACGTTATCATGGGGATAAACAATAAATCTCTTGAAAACCAGTATCAGTTAAAAATATAGGAGACCTGCCGTAGAGTTACTTAACATCACCGCTCAAATGTTAGACAACAGGAAATCCACACGTAACCTGGAGGTAATGGATGAACAGACGACAATCCTTCACCGCGTCTGTTTGCTCTTTAGAGGCTTTGACACGATATGGTTAACCACAAAATTCTCGCTCATACACCTTAATGTTAGCTAAGGGACAACATCATAGGTCGGATAACGCCATCACCGGTCATAAATCTGCCAGAAACGATGTAAATAAAAACAAGTGTTAGTTATTTTTTAAGGAATGAATTATGGTTTAATAGCAGAGCGATCAGCCACGAAATCGATGGCCACATATCTTTTTCGCTCTGCTGAATATACACAGATCTTAAATGTTGTCTAAAGTTATAAATGTTGTCAAATTTAAAGTTCGTTCTTCAGTACCAGTGCAATAGAACTCGAATACATATAGTATAATAATACTATTTATTTATTTATTTGATTGGTGTTTAGCGTCGCCCTCAAGATTATTTCACTTACATGAATGACGACTGCGTTGCCGTTGGCAAACCGTGAAGAAACCTTATAAAAACCACCCCGCAAACTCCGCAGCCACCGGGAAAATTCCCTTATATACGTAAGGTTTACAGGGGTGATCGAACCTATTCCGGGTACAGTGAAGGGGACTCAGCAGTCCAACGGTCAAACTAACTGAGCCACGGCGCGGCCGCCATAGCATCACATAGTATGTACATGCACGTATCCTGCTTGGCTTTAATGAAAACAACTAAATTTCAACATACTCAAAACACAAACGTGTTCTCTGAAACAATATTACCTATGTCTGTTAATGTAGGACTTAGTTGTCCCTCCGCCTTATTTGGCTTAGAGGCACTGACACTAATTCCAGGTCATTCTAAACTTATAGGATTGCTTGTTACCAAGGATTAATAGTTTTATGTTTTTTTTACATATAATTATAACGTTGAGCCGTGTTAGTCTCTTATAAGCAGGAAAGAAAATTAACTGAGCACCTTAGTATATGTTTTTACATATAATTCTATTTTAGTTCCTCCAGGCTCGAGCAGTTTAACATGGAAAAAAAGAATTTGAGTTATTTAAAAGTGTGTAGTAAAAAGTTTTTTGTGGTCTATTTTAACAAGACACGACATTTTTATTCAGGTAGGATCAGATATATGTTTTTATTCATTTAAGAACACGATACATGCTTGGCTTCGCTGAGCTTAACAGGGATTTCAGTTTATAAAGGCTAGATCATTTATCTTAAAGTCATGAACCTAACGCTGCATAAGAGTATATATAAAGAGAAATAACCTCACCGTTTACCTGCAGCTAGTTACAGCCTATCGCCTTTTGTTAGATTGTAAAGTGATAATATTATACACGTTTCCGCCATCTATTTAAACATTGAAACAGCCCGTCCTAATTCGAGCATGAGGGAGGAACTGCTTATAAAACTCCACACCACTAGCGGATATTAGGACCACTTGAAGAAGCTCAATCAGGAAATTAAGGACGCGGAAGTTCGTGTGTAATGCATACGTTTAAAACAGACAATTCTCTGAGTGGGAAAGGCAGCATCACAAAAGTACGTCAACATGTTATTAACTTGGATTGTAATGACGTAACTGTGTGATAAGTGCTGACCTGACAGATATACTAGGCCTACATATACCCCACAATAATCCGTGAAACTCGGGTCTTTACAGTTTGTTATTTATATCCAATACCAGTCATAGAAAAGGAAAGGTATTCCGTTACCCAAACGCAATATCATATGAAAGTTGTTTATTTGCCGTGCCAATGACTCAATAACAATGCTGCAAATTTTGATACCATATACGGACCAGGCTATGTCGGATATAATACAGAACAAAAAAACGGAATAGAGTATAACTATATATTTTTTTATTCAACTATTTTGAACAATAGATATGTATATTGTTTTGACCTGAGATCTCCAATATATCCCTTTTCATTAAGAACTGTATATTATGTTATTATATGTCATTTATAAACAATGTTACAATATAAAAGTTTTTTACCGGCTGTTGTAAAATCGGCATGAATAAGTTCATCAGCACAAACAGATTATAAACAGTCTTGTGGCTAGAATATTACCATGCTCAGTGGACAATTCGCTTCATAACTATTATTTGACATATCTGACGCTGAGCCATGCACTCCGATAGGCAAAATAATACCCAAAATGTTTACTTTTCAAACTGGTTAACTACGGTGGCCGATTGGGACCTTGTCGTCTCGTATACATATTTTAGGGCCATGGAGCGATGCAATGAAGACATAGAGCGGTGCAACGAAGAGATGGAGCAATGCGATGAAGAGAAGGAGCGATGCGATGGAGCAATTCCATGAACATCGCTCCATCGCCTTAAAATCTGTATTCGAGACGCGGTGTTCCCTATCGGCCACCATAGATAACATTCTCTCGTTTGGAATAGATACTACTTCCTGTGCGGAAACCGAACTAAGAATCGAGTACCTTATCGGCAGCAGTAAACTCTAACCACAGAACATCAGCGATGAACCAATCGGTAGAACAATAACTTGTTTTGCATAGTCAAATCATATTGTTGTACACTCCGACGAAAGACAAGCATTCTCAACTGATCCACTCACCTCGCTCAGTAGTAGTAAAAACAGGTTACTGTCATGAGCCAAGTTGGTTTATATGTTTGTTTGTTTGTTTGTTTGATTTTTGATTTTTGATTGGGGTTTTAATAAGCGTTATTTAATTCATATGGCGACGTGCCAGCCCAATGAGTGAAGGGAACCACCCTTAACAGCACTTAAAAAAGACGCATCAACAAATGGCCCCTACCTGTACCTTAGAGTAGAGAGCACCAGGAGTCTCGGGGGGGGGGGGGGGGGGGGGGGGGGGGGGGGGGGGGGGGGGGGGGGGGGGGGGGGGGGGGGGGGGGGG